>JAQQPU010001365.1:71328-83313 GCA_029168905.1 Artemia sp. Kazakhstan ARC1039 | reverse complement strand
AAATCCTGGTAAAGAGAGATAGCTTCAAAAATATGGTTCCTTTTGAAAGAACCAAAGGTCACAAATAGAAGGAGCTTTGGAAAGAGGACACGTCAAAGAAGAAATACAAACCAAAACAGGTAGACCAAGAATAAGCAGAAGCTTTAAAAAGGCGAAAAGAAAAGGAATATACGTAAAAAGTTATCTGAGCACGATCTTCGTAAAGTTACTTATTTTTGCTATTATTGTTTATTTAATGCACCAAATTAGTCTTATATCCCGTTTTTTTTTCAAGCTTAATCAAGTAGTGAAGGTTTAAGCCAACTAATGAAGATCCCATCCTTATATTGTGTACCAGATAAGTACTTTAAAGGAACTACTACTATATGGGAGCGTAATATTGCTGCGGTTAGGGTATTGTTCATCTAAGACTATGTTGTCTGTTAATCACCATAGTAACCATTAATTAGAGTGCTCCACATTCTTCTCCTACTTACAGATCTATATCTCTCTCTCCCTCTCTCTCTCTCTCTGTCTTTCTCTCCCTCTTTCTCTCTCTCTCTCTGTCTCAATCAATCAATCAATCAACCTTTTATTTTTAAATAAATGAACAAACGAAACAATTAACATGAACATTTCTATCTCTCACTGTCTCTCTCTCTCTCACTCTGTCTCTCTCTCTCCCTTGTTTTTTCTCTCTTTACCAACAAATTGATGACACTCAAGTAGAAACCTTTCCAGATCACAGTTTTCTTATCCACTTGACACAAGGTCATTTACTTATCTTACAATTGATTCCGAAGGAGCAGAAGGTCAGTTTAAGATTCAACAGGACAAATCACCCCAAAGCTTTTTAGGACCTTAATAGAGATTTGTTTGTAGGGATGATTTATTTTGACAAGAGTTGGTTTGTAGAGATCACTGGAATAGGAAAAAATCTTTTAAAAATGGAAAGTGGTAAAATATTTCTTTGGAAAGCACAAAAATATGTACAATGTAGATATGGAGCCAACGTTGATATGGAGGAACAACATCGATGCTTCAACAAAAGCCACTTATGTAAAAATGTATTTGTAAGTGAAGGGCAAATTCAAAATTAAACCGGACATTCTATTTGAAAAATACATAAGACAGCAATGGCATATCTAGGATTTTTTTCTTGGGGGGGGGCGGGGGGTGGGGGTACAAAAAGAACTTTAAAAAAACGGATCAATAATTTCTTCACTGCATTTTTGTTATGCTTTTACAGGTCGGAAAAAATATTGGGGGGGGGTGTGTGTGTTTAAACCCTATCCCCCTGAATACAGATTTGTAAGAAAGCCTTAAAAATCCAGAGATTTCAGTAAGAAGACAGGCCCGAAGTTTAAACTCTTTCTGTAACCGTGACTAACCAGCAACTTTTTCAGAAATAGAATAAGCTCAAAAATCGATAATCAGACTCCCAATGTAAAATGTAACGACATGTACTGTTCAGCAAGAATGGTTTTAACGATAAAAGAAGCATATCACACTTTTTGTGAATTATAAAGGCATTATTAAATGATGTTTTATATAAAATAGAAAATGCTTATATACTTTATAACAATTCATAGCATAAGTGACTCGTGCTAATAGTAAACGAAACTGACAGCAAAGAAGTCCTGATCATGGTTGTAGCGGCAGCTGCAATCTAGTAAAGAGCGAACCACACCCCATAGTAATCAAAACTTGAAAAACGTGTTCTCAAAAAACTGTCTAGTGAGAAAAAATAGTCATTTGACGCTAAATCAGGAATGGTAACTATTGTTTTGGTTAATTTTAGAAGTAAAAGTTTATTACGAAAAGAGATTTATGATGATTTTGAAAAAGAGCCTGAAACCCCTTGAAAATGGGGTGAAATCGAAATAAAAAGTGCACCATTGGAACCAGCACGGTCCAAAACTTTTTGGAGGATAATTACAGTCCCCCACCTTGAACAACAAGGAAAATGACTTTTTTGCATGTCTCCTTTTTTTCTAGAAGGGCTAGGGGGTGGCCAGAGCATCACAGAGAGGTGTGTAATAGCTCATTCGAAAAGGAATTAAATCTGTAAGTGCCCTTTTCAAGTGACCAAAAAGATTGGAGTGCAAATAGCCCCCCCTCCTTACAGGCCCCCTCCCCCGCAACTAGTCCTATAAAAATTTTGAGATAGCCATTTTGTTTAAAATAGTTCAAAGGTCCAATATATATGGTTTTTATGATGATATGGCCCTGCATAGTCCCTGGGGAAAGGTTGTATGTGGTATCGGGCGTATCAACATCCCACGTATCGGTATCGTGCTTATTGGTATCGCATGTATCGTATCACGAATATTGGTATCCGCTGTTGTTGTTTTTTTCAGTCATTTTCTAGGCCCATTTTTTAAAGCATGTCCCGGCATAGGTTGCAGCGGCAGCTGCAGCCTAGTAAAGAGCGAACCACAGCCCATAGTAACCAAAAGTTAAAAAACGCGTTTTGAAAAAAACTGCCTAGTGAAAAAAATTCCCATCTGTCACTGACTCAGGAACGTTAACTATTATTTTGGTTCGTCTTAAAAGTAAAAGTTTATTGCGATAAGTATTTTCTGGTGATTTCGAAAAAAAGCCTCACCCCCCTCGAAATTGGCGTCAGATAAAATGACAAGCGTACCATTGGAATCAACATGGTTAAAACCTTGTACAGGAAAGTTACAGTCCCCCTCCCTCAACAACAAGGAAAATCATTTTTTTTTTTGCATCGATAGCACTGATCTGTCTCCCGTTTTTTGTTGTTTTTTTTCTTTTTTTTTCAACAGGCCTAGCGGGCTACCACAACATCATAAAGAGATTCTTAATGGCTCATTCAAAAGCTACTTCTCATATCTACATGCTTTAAAGTATAAGGAAATATATTTCTACTTTGAAATAAGTTGAGCTTTCTTGTCTGCAAAATGAACACGCAGAAATTTATGTACAAAAATTATCTTTCAACTTTTACAATTGTTTTTTTAAATACATTTTTTGTTAGCTTCTGTAAAGTAAAAGTTTATTGCAAAAAGAAATTTACGGCAATTAAACCCCTCGAAAATAGCGTCAGATCAAAAAAAAAACTGTACCATTAGAATCAGCAGGATCGAAAACCTTGTACAGGGAAATATAGGTCCCCCTCCTTGCAAAAAAGGAATATCACTGTTTTCATCGGTACTACTGATCTCTCTCTCCCGTTTTTTTTTCAATTTTTTTTTTCAACAGGCCTAGCGTGCTACCAAAACATCATAGAGAGATGCTTAATCGCTCATTTAAACCTATTACTCATATCTACGTGCTTTTTATCAGTTTTACAATCCAAAAGTGCCATATAGCACTAAAGACGGCACTTTTGGTACCACCTCTTAATTGGAAGAGTTTGGAAGCATAAAACGGTACCATTGCAATAATTATGGCCCAAAGCCCCTAACTGGAGCTCATTTAAAAGTAAAAGATTATTACGAAAAAAAAATTAACTAAAACTAAAAACTTTTCAACTGAAAATCTACCAAAAACTAAGCTTGAATGATCAACAGTTTTGAATTGAACCTTTAAACTTCACTCTGCGATGAAGCCTGTGTGCTAGTTCTAACGGCGGTAATTGAGGGAAAAGGACGTTCTTGCCCCCTTAGTTTTTTACTCCTGCCTAGGTCTTGAAAAATACATTTTTTGGGTCATTTCATTGGAAAAGATACTTTTTTCATAAAAAAAAATGGGGGAAACAACCGAAAGTGCACTTTATGGGAATGTGCTATCAAGTCAAATTTATAAAAAAACGATTAGATATAAATATAATCTGTTAAATGAGCCCTTAAACAGCTCTCTTTTGTTACCGTAGCCTTCTAGTTTCTACTAGTCAGTAGGTGATTTACAAAGCCCTGTCTTTATTACGGCTTTTTCAAGGGAAGTAGGCCGAGAAAAAACTGTTTTTTGTTCATCGAAAAACAAACGTTCCTGAAAAACATGTTGTTGGGACCTTTGGCCCCTTTTGTTTCAGAAAAATGTCCTTTTTATAAATTTAACTTCATTTATGTTAAATATCTCAATCCCGGGAAAGCTTTTATTACGATGTTTGAAGGATCCACTAATTAGTGAGCGTCTGAAAAAGCCAGTTGAGCGATGACTCATAGAGCTTAAATTTTTATACTATATAATCTTTGACTTTTCAGCCTAGGTCGAGTCTAAAGAGATAGTTAGAAATATTACCGGTAACCCTTGGCCTTAAAAGTGGCCCTGGGACTATTCGGGTACGGTAGTAGATACGGAACCGTTGGAGTAACCGCGGAAATCCCACTATTTTCGGCAACAAGGGATTCTCCCCCTCCAGTAAGTGGCATAGCAACCTCTTTGCGCCATTTTTCCCTCAAAAAGTGGTGACCCCCGTACGTTACACCTCCAATAAGTGGTGGCAGCAAGAAAAATTTACTATCAGTGCTATCAACAGCACTGATAGTAAAAGAATTTGGCATTTTCGAAGAGACGGGTTAATTTGGCCTAGAAAGTAGCCTATTGCGGTAACATATAAAAAGACAAAAATACGCAATTAATTAAAAGAATTATGAAGGTCTATAATGGGCTGTGTGCCTTGTTAGACAAATATAAAAAAGAATAACGTGAAATTAATGAGTTTACAGTGGGGGAATCTCCGTATTTAAAAGTATTACAGGGTTTAAGGACAGATAAGAAAACGCTGAAAGTTGGGTTATTATTTGAGTGAATTGGTGGACTTAGATATAATCTTTAGTTACGAAGGTTATAAGAGCATTGAGGACGGCAAATTAGGAGAATTTGTCAGTTTGTGCGCACATTGAACAAGGAAGGTGGGAGGCACCTGTCCTATTGAGTAATCTGCCCAGGGGAGATTATATTTGGAATACGAGTATCCAGGGAGGATACGTGATTTGTTTTACAGGGTAGTTCCCCTGTTTGAGTTTAGTCCAGCTAATTCACTAGTGGAATATTCGCGCGGTTTTTCTGAAAAATTTTCTCGTCTAACCCCTTTTAATTCGTTTTTCGGAGATATATTTCACTCGCGTAAAACTGCTTGCTGTAAAAGAAGTCGTTAATCACTAATGAAGTCAAGATATTTCGGTTATTTGAAAATTTGTTGAATATTATTACACGGAGCTGATAATTGACAATAGTTATTGCGTACCATAATTTTTGCGTGACAGTTTTTGAACTTACCAAGATTGACTAATTGAATAAGAGATAATATAATCAGAGAGAAGTATACGCGGTAAAATGAGGGGGTACGAAATAAACAAGTAAGAAATAATATGTGAAAAAAACAAGACGAACTCATCCCTCAGAGGCTGTGCCGAATGAATGGGAGTTGCGGGATAGATATAGTACAGATAGGGAACAAATGAATTCAGAAAATGAATTAAGAAGAAATAATGACAGACAGAATCAAAGTAGTCCGAGTAGAAAGAACAGTGCTGAATCGAGATCCAGCTGGAGCTCGCGAAAAAGCACTCAAATAGATATGGCACAACGAATATTAAATTTCATGGAGGAAGGAAGAATAGCTAGAGAAAAAAAGGAAGAGTTTAAAAGAACCATGATAGGCCTAATCGAAGGCCGGTGGGGAATTCCAGAAAGTTATATTTTATCACAACTAACTTCTAGGCTGTCTTATAGCCATAATAATTTGTCTAAGAATCAATCGCGAGAAAATGAAAATTACCAGACAGACATATTTCAAAATAAAGAGTATAACAAATATAGGCACTATAACACAGCGCAAGGAGAATTAACTTGCTATAACTGTGGTACCACGGGGCATTTTGCAAGAAACTGCCCCAATACATACGACCAAAAACCACATAAAACGACAGCCTGGGCCATGACCCATAATAGGGAAAAAAATTACGTATTTACAGAGTCGCATAAGATATACGGAAAATTGAACGAGGAATTAGTTGAAATGGCAATTGATTCTTGCAGTGATCAAACTTATGTGCGAACTGACCTAATTAATAGAACGAAAATAGACCATAAAAATAATATTACAACAGTGTGTTATTATGAAGATAAGCACCTATACCCGTCTGCTTGGGTTAGAATAGAAATTGCAAGGAACGGCGGTACAATCCAGAGAAAAACGGTAAAAGTAGGATTAGTACCTACTCTAGCAGTGGATGTTTTAGTAGGAGGAGACTTTGGAAATATCGGAAATCCAAATTCCCAGAAGATAGAAAACTTGAGAACACTTTTAACGAGTGTGAGACGCCGAAAAATGTTTGCCAAAATGAAGCGCTGATTGTACCAGAGAATAAAGAGACGAAATTTATTGTACGCGCTTTTCCTCGTAGAGTTCGAGAAGTTGTAGTACAATATGAAAAACCAAATGTTGGAGTTCAGTTCCCATTTGATGACGAAATATTTGTTTCTGCGGTAAAAGTAAAGAAGACTAAAAGACATCCAATACATGTACTGTCTTGTGAAGTATGGATGATAAACTTCATGTTATAGACTGAAAGTTTTTCGTAGCTGTCAAGGTTGTTTTCAGTATTTTCTATAGGTGTCTTGTCTCCCCTAGATCGGTGATAATTAGAAACTACATTAAAATAAGTTTTCAACTGAAACTTAGGAGTGCCATTAAAACTTAAAAGGAGCATACATTATTTCGTATAAATAAAAAAGATCAAGGCAACGTTTTTTCTACATTGAATTTTAATCAAAAAACGAACAAAGATTAATTTAAAAAAAAACAAAGTTTTTCCGAGGGAAGTAAAGAGCAAAGTTGAAACTTAAAATGAACAAAAATTATTACTTCACAGCCTATCTAACATATATTAATAAAACTAGTACAAATAAACCAACTAATTATTTTTCCCTATGCTTTTAGGATTATACAAAACTAGCGCTTTACTGAAAACAAAAAAGTCAAGTATAAAAAACAGGATTATTGATTTAAGAGTCAAAAGTGAGTATGAAGCCTGACAACACTAAACGAATCTATAAAGCTTTCTTACATCTTACATCACGTCTTACATCAGTTGTGACATTACGTCTTACATCAGTTGTGACATTGGTAACTTTCAGTATACAATTAAATTATTTTAAAAAACATAAGCGTTAAACTCATTTTTTTTTAATAACTGCGAAGTAATTGAACAGCTTACAGAAATATTGGATTGGTTTATCAAGCAGCATTTTGCTCTCACCAGCTATAATACCAATAGTGGGTAATATACAGTCTTATTTTGTAAGAAATATTCTTTAGTATCACTTGAAATGGAGATCAAATAAGACATAATATGTGCTCTGGAAATCCGATTATATATCTCTATACAAGAGTGAATCTCAAGCTACGATACAAATTCTAAAGCTAGTCTATAGTCTTAATACTATCAAGATGGCCTTACTGCGAACTTGTGTACAAACTAATCATAACGGATTGTCCCTTTCAGAACCAAAACGAGAGCCAGTAATTGAACTGAGCCATTGTGCAGAAGTGATACCAAATTAAACGTAAAAAAAAAAATAAAGTTAAATCCTAAATTGGACTGTTGCTTTATCTTAAAAGGAATTGTTCCTAAAAGGGATTGGTAATATTTTGATTCTATAAAAAGTGACCTTAATTAGTTTGCTTTTACTGTACCAAAACTCCTATTATTTTGTGTTTTCAGTAAAGCACTAGTTCTGTATAATCCTCATAGGGAAACATAATTAGTTGGTTTATTTGTACTAGTTTTATTAACATATGTTAGATAGGCTGTGAAGTAATAATTTTCTTCGTCTTAAGTTTTAACTTTGCTCTTTACTTCCCTCGGAAAAACTTTGTTTTTTTTAAAATTAATAGCAATATACATCAATAGAATTGGCTCTTTATGGTGATTCCAAAAATATAAACTTCACTAAGTTCAAAGTTACCCAACAAAAGTAATGATCGTGAAAAAATTTGCCTGCTTTTCAAAAAAGGACGAAAACACCCAAAAAATAGCGCGATCTTGATAATAGTTTAACCATCAAATTAACCATAACAGGGAACTCCATTGTAAAGGTTTCAAACCCTTATCTACAAACTTGTGAAATGTTGTTTTTTATCCAAGAAGGATGTTCATCGATGTGTGTTTATTCGTTTTTTTGTTTTTCTTTTTCCAGCGCTAATAACATCTAATCAATGGTCCCACTATTTGGAGAAAAAGTGCATTATAGAGGACATTGAAAATTCTAGTGTGTTTTTTTGAGTAGCAAAACAATTGCACCACGGCAAAGTGGCGTGTTTTACCATTTTTAGCGTAAGACGGCAAGTATGGCCCAAAGGGTACCAAAAAAAGACCGAGTAAAAATTCTGAGGTTTGAATCCACCCAGTTAAAAATCAAACCGATTGATCCGCAATTATCAAAAACTGTATATTGAACTTTTTAGTTTCAGAGGCAGTAATGCGGCGGCGCGGTGGTGTATTCTTTCCTTAAGACCCACATGATCCACACAAAAGAGATGGTTAGTATAAGTATTTTAAAGCTTCACATAACTACTTTAATTCATTTGAAAGTTAATAAAGTTATGTGCTGTGGTGTATAATTGTGCATCAGTCATTATGGAGGAGGGTCGGTGGATCTTTATCCGGGTGGACGAAGGGCGCTTTAAGTTTCGAAATGCGGGTTTTTATGCCAAATTATCCAATTTTCGGTGCATCATCAGACAGATATAAAAGAAGGTTGGAGGGGGGGGGGGGAGAAATTAATCTATAACTCCCTTGATTCCTAGTAATATGTTGGGACTACCCTGTAGTGTAGGTGGAGCGGGAAGATAGCGGCCCTCTTATTGCAGACATTTTTCTGTTGGTTTAATAAATACACATTTACATGCTTACCGGTGCAAAAAATTGGGTGGATCATGAGCACCACCAGAAAAATCAGCATCGGAGGAAGAGAGAAGTGTCACCAGTAGCTTTGTTTTAACAGAGATTCAAGTGAGGACAATACTCATTTTCCTATTTGTATACATTGCTTAAAATCTTCCAGTTCCGGGAGGGGGCGTTGTCCCCTGGCCCCCTGCCAATATCCATGCGGAAAATCCTTATAGAAAGATTTGTTAGGAGGAATTACCTTGAAAACCTTGGAAACGTGGACATTATAATTAATTTTTGACGCTTGAGACCTCCCCCCCCAATAATTATTTGGATGTGTGTTTTTATTAAGGGATGATTATCATTTTCGAAACATTGTTATAGAAATACTACAAATAACGTAAAGGGCAAAGGTTGAAAGAGGTCCAGCAGCCTCTTTCAGAACCAAAAGAGCCCTGGGTCAAATAGTTTGTTGAAGCAAACTGTAAGTAAAATGTGACCCTTGTCAAAAGGAAACGAAACTTTAAAAAGCACAAATCTGATTAGAATATGCAACAACAAAATCAAATACTCATCCCATGAATCTACCCGGGTAAAAGGGCCTCGGCCAACTGAAATGCTAATTTTCTTGTTATTTACTGTTATTCAATTACTTGTTATTACTGTTTCAATTAATTACTTGTTATTCAAATCATCACTTGGAATTTTTATTATTGCTCTCTCCCCCTAAAATTATTTTATTATTACCTCTCTCTCTCCCAGTAAAAGAAAGCCTATATACGTACCTGGTACATACTGGTTCTAAATATGCAAGATATATTAATTTTATAATTGCTCATCAAACACTTGGTGGTAACAAACTGTCCGTAAAAAGTGACTTGGCGCAAAAATAACTAAAACTTAAAAAAGGAATTTTAGTAATATTTCATACATAAAAAATAGGCTTTTAACGCTAATTTCAAATATAAACAAATCTTTAAGTTTTAAAAAAAAGTAGAAACACCCATCTAAAAATCCCACCATCAGGTTCAGCAGATCAGTAATTTTACTGTAAAGTTTTGAAGTTTTTATCTACAAAAATGTGGAATTTTATATTTTTTACTAGAAAAAATATCGAGGATCTTTTATTTGTTTGTTTATTATTTTTTTTTTTCAACAGGGGTGATCGTATCAAACCAATGGTCTTTAGAAGATCAGGAAAGGGCTGATTCAAACAGAAACTAAAAGTTATAGTCCTTTTTTTAAGTGATCAAGACTATTGGGGCGCAACTAAACCCCTCCCCTCTCAAGCACACCCTTTTTTTTACCGAAAACAAATACAATAAAAATTTTGAGACAGCTATTTGGCTCAGCATAGTTGAAAGATCCGATAAGTATGCCTCTGGAGATAACATGAACCATCACAGCCCTTGGGGAAAGGACTGTAAGTTCTGGGATTTGTCCATTGATTAAATATAGAATTTTTACTGCGAAATATAAAGGCATTTTTCGGGGAATTTTCTACTTTTTTTCTACTAAAGTTTTTTAGGGCTTTAAAAGAGTTTCTTATTCCAATTCAACGGCCCTTGTGTTTCAGCAACTGTTCTTAAAGTATTTTGACAAAGAGTCAAACTGTAGCGTAAAGAGCGAGGGATTGAGGAGGGACCAGTCCCCCTTATGTACAGAATAATTTCTATCTGCTCTAAGATTTAATGTTGCTCCTTAATTTCTGTTGAAAATTTGTTTTTTATATTTACAAAATGGAAGAATTTCTTATTTTTCTTATGAATTGAATGAATATACAGGTGACAACCGATTAGGTTTACGCTCCTTAATTTCTACTGAAAACTTTTTTTTTATTTAAGGGGTTTTTCCGCCGTCCAATTATTAGCTAACAATGTTAGCTAACAAAAATTTGTTTGGACGGCGGAAACAGAATTGTTACCTAACAGAAATAGTTAGCTCACAATTCGCAGAAACATGAAATTGGGTAGGAAATTCAAAGAAAAATTCTGACCAAGTTGGTGTTGCAATGAGTTTATCTCAGCTTGATAATACCAAATTGACACAAAAGCTTTGAGATTCAATTAATGGAATATTTCAAATTGTTTATATCTTATAAAATAAAATAAAAATATAGCTATTAATGCCAGCAAGTGAAACAAAGGTTATTAATTGGCAAAGTACATTGAATTTAGGCGAAAAGTAAAACACCAGTGCTCAAGCTTTCCTAAAGGAACTGTTTAGTTCATTTACATAAATTATCCCATTTATGGAGGAAGTGGATCAACCTAGTAAAAAATATAATTTAATTGCAATCGTGAAATCGTTAGCTTTTTCATCATATCAAATTGCTATAACTACGTGGCAATTTCGTTGTTTTTCTATTTTTTCAACGGAAAAATTAATTTTTTTTTTCAATGAGATTACCAAAAAGATATTTCTAAGAAAATAAAAGGGGAAAGGAAGACAAATAAGAAATAGTAGCAGTCCTTGATTCTCTATCAATATTGTATGAATAAAAAAAACCGATCCTGCCTATTTTTGAATATTTCGCATTAAATTCCCCAACAATTTCCTTCAACAAGTATCCGATTTGTTAGAGAAATCCTCTAACAATGTTAGCTAACAATTTTTAGTTGGACGGCGGAAAAACAATTGTTGGGGAAAATAATAGCTAATAGTTTTCTGTTGGAGGGCGGAAAAATACCCCTTTGATCATTGCTAAAGCATCATTGCTGAAATTCAACATTTATGCCGCCCTGAAACCATTATTCACAAATTGGTTGAATTCCTTATTTTTCTTACGAATTGAATGAATATTCAGATGATAACCGATTTAATTTAGTACGGCCATTTTCCAGCATTATACAGTTTAGTATTATCCTCAGACTCATTATCAGCAAGCTCATAAATCCTTAATTTCCAATTTCATTTGGAATCAAACACCACTTGAGGTGCACTAAATGTGTTTTGATTATATACTTCTATACTACAATATTAACCTCACATTGCTAATTAACAAGCATCTAAATTTTAATAACCAAATGGGGCGGAAATTAACAACTTTTTAGGAAGTATTTACTTGGGCGTTTTGACTTTGGAGTCATACTACGATCTTAATTATTGGTATTACTTGAAATACAATCATTATTACGACAATTCCTAAAATAATACCTGAATTAATATGAGTCAAAAGAGGCAGAATATATATATATAT
>JAQQPU010001365.1:57275-71228 GCA_029168905.1 Artemia sp. Kazakhstan ARC1039 | reverse complement strand
GGGGGCTGGAGTAGCCGAAACATTAGGCTCTTCTTTTGACTATTCAACCACACAGATTGAAAATACTTGCGAAATTCTACTTTCAACACGGTGTAACGCCAGATTCAAATTCGTCATCAACAACCTTTATTTGTCTACTTTTTGTGAAAATTACATACTCATTGTGAAACTTGTGACTATTGGGTTATGATAATGGGGATCTAAATTGCAATATTAGTGTCAGATTTGTAATCAACTGGCACAAGAGCAATAGTTGTACCGTGGAGAGTTTGTTTTTTTTGGAAGTTGCGGTGTGTCAAGAAATTTCCGAGTGTAGAATTTTGGACTAGTCAAGTACGGAAGGAAAATTGGGCACTTTCCCATTATATGGGCTTTTACAAGGAAACCAGTCAAGAAAAACCCGTTTTTGACGGGTTAATTCAAGAGACTACTATAGAGTAATGCATTACATAGGGTGGTTTTCATTGCGTATACGATATTTAAACTGTTGTTTTTTGGGGTTTAGGGGGGGGGAAGGTACCTAGGTTAAGTTGGGTTACGTATTTAATATATGCTATGCTTTACCCACCCACCCCCCCCTAATGTGCAAATATATAGCCCAAATTTGTTTATAAACTATTATATATTCATCCTATTTTATTTTATTTCTTTAGCATTAACCAAACTTGACTTTTTACAAAGACCCATATAATGGGAAAGTACCGAAAATTGTTGGGTGGGGAGTGATGTAGATAGATGTGTAGTCGTAGTCGCAGGCTAGAGGGTCTTGTGGGTGGGGAAATGTTGAATGGTGGGATAGAGAGTCATGGTGTGGGGAGTTAAGTGGGAATGTTTTGTTGTTGTTTTTTTTTTTTAATCAGGGTCCGATCTAACTGCCATGGGAGAGATGGAAGGGGTTCGTTACGTTCTTGTCGATAAGACATCTTCCAAAAGAGGGTGCCATTTTCCAGCCAAACTCGATGGAAAGTAAAATGTGTTAACTTGGTTGTGTATTTTATGTCTACATTGGCAATCCTATCTTAACTTAAGTGAGAAGGTGCATATATTATCGTAATCAGGCCATCTACCCAAAGTGCTTGTCAGATTTCAACCGAGTTTGATGGAAAGTGAGGTAATTTTTAAACTGTGTCTGTTTAAGGCCCAGACTTAATCCAACTAGTGAAGGGAGAGGGATCCCTAAATTCTGGTCATCAGGACATCTACTACAAGATAATACTCTTACAGGGGCGGATCTAGAGGAAAGTCTCGGGAGAGGGGCACTGTGACAAGGGCGCCAATGAGCAAAATCTTTGGGGGCTTGAGAAAGGTGCCACTAATTGACCACATTGACGAATTTATTCTAAAAAAAGAGGGGGAAAACAGAAAAAACGGGGAAAGAGGGAAAGAGGGCGCCAGAAAAATCTTGAGAGGGGGCTCCAGGTCGCCCCCCCCCCCCCCCCCTGGATCCACCAGTGTACTCGTAGCTACACCCTATTTAGTGGTCATGGTGTAAAACTGACATGATTGGTCATAATTAACAGTTAGTGCCTAAGTAATATATTTTCACAGTCTGAAATCAATTTGACCTCTAGAGGAGAGGCAAGAGGTCTCTAAAATCTTGGCCAGAGATCATCAATCAGAATGAGATGCTAAATCCTAACAACAGATGCATTAAGAACTGCATCTAATGTGAATTTTTTTGACTGGGGGAGGTGTCGAAATTCGTTAATGTCAGCCTAATCGCTTAGTGGTTGGCGGAATGCATTCGACCAAACCTGGTAAACAAAAAAGGTCATAATTTTGGGTACCAGTCCTTGATTGGACCTCTCTAGGGCAATGACTATGGTCTGGTCTGCATCCATCGGAGTACGCAAGTATGTCCCAGCCAAATATGGTATGGAATACGAGTTAGGGTTGAAATTTCACCTTAGTGGGTGGGATTCAAGTCAACGACACTTTCCAAGTATGACATAGATCATGTCAATTTTTTTCATCTGAAACAAAGTTACATGTGTTGATCCTTAATTTATTTCTACAATCTAATATAACTGTGTATATTACAAAAACATTTGCTAAATATTTTCCTTGTAGGAAGGTTCTTTTCCTACAAAGCATTTTCCTATGTTAGTTCCCTTTGATTAACTGCTGTTTCATCGTCTTTATTCGTCAGCTTTTTCTTGTGCAGCAATTCACTAACGACCTAACATCGATTCTACAATTAGTGACTGCGATATATCATTTAGCCGGTAAACTGCAGGAAGATGTAACCAAAAATTGACCGCCGTTTCTCTACTCAGTGTGCCAATCCTAGAACGCTGATTGTAGAAAATCCATGTTTCCCCCCGCTATTTACAAAAGAACAATCAGTAGGAATAAATAAAGAGACGATTCTATTGAATGGCTAGATGAAAAATGAATCCAGAAAAGATTCAATTTATATTTTGTTTGAAAAGGTGGAAGGTAAACTGGATGAAATATGTCATTTGGGCTATATTTAGTAATAGCAATGTTTAGATTCAATCTTTCATTTTTGTGGACATAAGAAGCATCATTTGCTTTTATTTTTATAGGGCCCTTAGGTAGTTTTCAGACACTGTACTCAGTGATTGATCGAGTTCCAGAGCTCAACATCGTTGAACTTTTGACCAATCAGATTCAGAATTTAAAGAACTGCCTTTCAGAGTCACTAATTAGATTCAGGATTCAATGAGTTACCTTTCTATTAAATATTTTTATTAGATTTTTATTAAGTAGAGAAACAGTTTTTATTAACTAGCGAAAAAGTTTAACGAAACTGAATGTAAACATTCAATGCATGCTGTTTTCAGGGGCCAGCAACACTGGACTTATTCCAACCACCACAATAGTTCTTGGGCCATCCCATTTATCCAGTGCTATTACCTGCTATGATTTCCAATATTTTGTATTCGTAACAGTATGTCAAAAAAGTGTTTGTACAAATAAGTAATTTTACTTATACAGCATTTATCTTTCAATCATAAAACTACTTTAATTATTGTCAACTGCGTGAAAAATTTAAAGGAAGGGAGACCGGCATAACGTTTATTACGGTTCGTGGGTACAGCTGTGTTTCCACCTCTCTCCTATGTAGAAGAGATTTTTTCTATCCTAGCAAATATCTGCCCAATGAAAATTGTTTATTCTCTCTACTCAATTTTTAGTCTGATTTCATAGAATTAAAATAAGACTTATTTATCAAGAATTAAACTTAAAATAAATATATGTTGCTTACACCACAGAGGCTTCATGTCCTATAAATAAGGGGACACATACGTCATTTAAACACTCACTAAGAGCGAAAACGAGAAAAAAAGACAATAGGATTAATCAGCAGGAACTAAACAGACTCCAGCAAATCGTAGACAAAACAAGAGAAACAATTTTAATTTAAAAAAATTGGAGAATAGCAAAAAAAATTTTTACATTTTTTTTTAAGAGGCTAAACTAGTGACATCTTTGAGCTGATTTAGACATCATGCTCAGTGCAATATGATTCACCGTTACAGGTATGGTATCTGACTCTTCAGATTAAGCGGGGGGGGATTAAAGGAATTTGAATACTATTTATATTCCAAAGATGACAATTAATTTCTGAACGGTTTCTGAACGATTAGTATTCTGATTAAGGTTTCTTAGTTTATTATAAACCTGAGACAGGGGTTTTAACAGAGAACGAAAAGTTGACACCATGTTGTTGAACGGTGAGAAACATAAGACTGATTCCAACCATGAAAGAGGACTTTTTAGTTTAACTCAGGAAACTCTGCTTCAGCTTTCTGAAAATACCCTGGCTCCTGTATATCTTAATATTAAGCAGATCAGTATGTTTAGCGGATATGTGTCTAATCTTTCCTTTCTAGAGTGGATTTCAGAGGAGATAGAAAAAACTGAAAAACGCGCGAGAAAAAAGAAAAACTTAGACAGAAAATTAAGTGTAAGATAATTAGCATCAAACTCTAAAACAAATCTACTTGGTTTGATGGAGTTCAAACTCATTTCTCCCAGGTGGGCCAAGGTGCTGACGTCAACCCAAGAACCAAGGACACCCAAACATGCCAAATCATGAAGCAAAATAATTTGAAATCGACCCTGTGTGTTTTTTCATCTTAAAGTCATTTAAAAAAGGTTTAATGTATTGAGTTGATGACCATACTTAAATTAAAAAAAAAAACAGAACTATGCACTATTTATGAAAATACGGTCATTTTCTGGTTAATTTTCTTTTTTATAAATCCACTAAGTGTCAGAAATGAATTGAATTCTGGAAATTGGAAATGTTATAGGAAAAAGTGTGTTCTAGTGTAAGGTTATGTGTTCTAGTGTAAGGAAAAAGTATAAGGTTATTTATAGATTTTATATTTTTAATAACATCAACTTGAAGCATATTCTATTTAGAAACCTTCTCTGACGTTTGAAGAAAAAACTTAAGCGAGACATATCTGATGAATTTGGTTTTCTCCTCACAACGTTGAATAGCCCACAAAATGCTTAAGAGACTTATCTTCAATTATTTTTTATAAAATCAAAGTTGAAACTATATCATCTTTTTTTCTTAGTCCTCGGAGTTCTTCCGAGTGCTAAAATGATACGAAAACTTGGACCCTTATAATTTGATATTCAAAACTAAGCAGTATATTAACCTCCAATTGGTTTTGAGATAAAAAAAAGAAAAAAAAACATCTTTACCGAAAAACCTAAATATGGAGTGATTCGTACATTATGGATATTATGTTACAAAATATAATAGAATTTATTAGGTAAAGGAATTTGATGGATACACGTGCCATTTTTATAAAAAAAAATCCATTTTATGGTAAACTTTGCATACCAACATTTTTATAATTTCAGATATGATAAGAAATGAGACAAGGATAACTAGAAAAACTTCACACCACAAATTAATAGTGTTAAATTTTTTGAATGTTTTTTTTTATCTTTTATGCTCCTCACTGATTAAGCCTGGTGTTTTTGCTTGCAAAAATTAAAATTTTTCCGAGGAGATGGACTTAGAGAGCCATTGGGAAATCTGTCAGAAAAAGCTCCCACGAGGTGAAAGTTGATGAATATATTTGACAAGAATAATAGGATATGCTGAAAAACCCAAAAGCAACAGTGAAATCTTTTTAGTCAACCAAACCCTCAAACGTTATATACAGTTGTATGATTAAACCACGTAGGTAGTAAAGCATTGGTTCTGACATCTGAATCGCCTTTAAGACTTCCAAAGTCTTGGTGAAGTTTATTTAGTACTTTTACAGCATTACTCACTGATAACTCATGGCAGTTTTAAGATATATTTCACCGTAAGAATTGGTGCAGAGCCTGATGCCCCCTCATTCAGCTCAAGGTTGAAAATCTGGTATTGGTTTCGAGGCGTAGACTGGTTTTACAAGACTTTTTATTTATATGCCGATCAAAGAGATTTCAGTGAATGTTCATGTATCAATAAATGGAGAAAAAAAAATCTGCTTTCATTTGCTATATCCAAGCTCTATAAGATCATTCTTAAGGCTTATTAAAAAGAACGTGACTGACGCATTGTGGAAAGATTTTTTTTACATTTCTAACGGACCAATAGAGCGACTTAGTAAAGGTTGACAGTACGTTAATACAGTGAATGAAAGGTAACACTTTAATTTCTTTAGTGAGGCATGCATAGTCATTGAAACCTATATCGTTAATTGGCACTCAGGAAAAAGACTTGCACAAAACAGTATAACTTATGATACTACTACCAAATTTCTGTCCTTAAGTATAATTATTTCTTTATAAAGAAATATAATATATAAACATTTCCCTCTTAGGAAAAACTAACAGAGTAGAGAACAATCTCATTCTTCTTACAGGTTATACAGGTTATAGATCCTTAGCGTTCTATATTGCTCCAAATACTAAAATCTCCTTTATTTGAATTAGTTTCAAGACATGTAAAATATTTTTGTTACTAACGTCATTTTAATTCATACAAGATTTCATGCCTTTTAGAATCTTTTCATCAACCATTGCAGCTAACATTTTGCTTTTAAGAACACATTTACTTTTACCAACACTTACAATATTCCAGAATATTTGTTGCCTCGTAACTTATGTTCACATTTGACGCTTACATTTCCAACACGTAATAACTAACGAGAAATGTCACATTCAAATCTCTACAATCTCGGCTATGTATTTCTTTACTTAGAAAACGAAACATGGGGAAGGAATGTTTGGCAATTTTCAGTTTCGGAAACATAAATCTGTTTATTCCATTAAAAAGTACAGACGAAATATAACTGAGAATGGCACTCTCCTGAAAAAAAAGGATAGTACAATTATTCGTCTGGATCAGAGGATGAAAATGCAATGCCTCCCTATGAATCTATTTTAAAACTTTGAATCCTCTTAGAAATTTGTATATATATCTACGCTCCTAACATATCTGTTTCATTTCTGGTTAGTACGCTTTTCCAAGCAAATATTAAGTTATGCTCGAATTGTACCTTAATTTTCGATTTTCGAGGATGTAATTAATTTTTCCTCGGGTACCACCAAGCGTGTGCCACACATTACATAAAATCAAAATTTCAAGATAGGGAATGTAATAAAAAAGGGGAAAAACCCAAGAATGTAATTTGGGGGGACACACACTGTTCATGCAGATGCAGCACCAAGATTCCCCAATTATATACATATCTAATTTAAAAGAGAGGCTTCATAAATATACATGTATTTTATGCAGAATTTTGATATATGATAGATATATTATTGCAATAGAAAGGTGGAAAGGATTGAAAATTATTGTAAATAAAAAAAAATGCTAAGATTCTTACTTTTTGTGATTTTTGCTTTTTGTGAATTTTTTCTAATCCCCTCCAAACCACAAAACTCTCCCTTGACGTTTCAAAGCACTTTCCCGGTTGTGAGACAAAACGGGGCAAAAAGATCAAAATTTTAACTTTGAAAAAAGTCGTTAACTTGAAAAAATTAAACCTGGGAGACATGGCGATCTTTACCGAGTCAAAACTAATGCACTGACTATGAAATATATTTCTGAAGCCTCTATTTCATAAGCCTCTGTTTATCTTTATGTCAACCTCAGAGACACATTTTTAGACTTATTCACTACTGACCATTTTGAAATTTTGATCGAATTTATTGTGGGGATGCGTATGTGCGCGTAGAATCTTAGGTATTGAAGGTACGTAAACCAACTCTTCGATCACTTTTGGTTCTTTAAAAAGAGCACTAGAAATTTTAACTTATGATTGAAATAGCCCTCTCAAATCTCTACTGTCATCTATTCTGCGTGATAATATACCGAAAATATACCGAAGACACTTTGTCCTTTTATATGCCATCACTTTTGCGCTAACTATCATGGAGTGAAAATGAGGTCCTATGGGCCCTGATTCCATTTGATTCCGTTAGTTATTTTCCCCTCCAGTGTTATGCTAATCTTAAAGATCATTAATGTTTAGATAAAGAACAATGGAGCCTCCTGGCCACTAAAATTGAACCCCGTTCCAATTTTTTCTAGGGCAATTTTTGATCTCAACAACATGAGATATTCCAAAAATTTTGACCCTGAAATACTTATACCAGCCGTGGAAACATGATTTCTTACAAATATTTCAATTCGAACGGTAGGTGGGGGTAGGGTACAAATTAAAATCAAACATAGACAATGACTTTTGAGTGCTATGATAAGAAGAGATGCTACTGGGAGAGATAGAATTTGAGGAGATAATGTTTGGGAACATAAGATTCACTGAGATAATGTTTAAGGAGAAAAGAATCAGACAATTAAGGTAAAGGCTAGACGGGAAAAGGTATAAGAAGAATCTCCCCATCAAAGTAAAGCTGAACACCCCAAGTAAAGAATATTTATTGCAAAAAAAAATTGTTAGAAAGTGAAAATCCTAGTTTAAGGAGTCAAATGTACTTTTTAGAATATTAAAACGTTAAGAACGTGCAAAAGTGTGAACAGAGCAAATACCAGCCAAGATATATTACTCAGTAATCATTTCACAGGAACAGTCATCTTTTGTTTCAGAAGCTTTCCAAAGAAAATATTGTTCCATCTACACAATTGATCAAGAGATGAGCAGAGACAAGAGGGAGTGAGATAATGTTGATTCTTAATGGAAAGGCTCTTCTTGAAACAGCTTATTAGTGATAAGCTATTGGCAAAATAGTGACAGCTGAAAAGAGAAGCGTGAACATGAATGCAACAAAAGGACTAGTAGGCAATGCTTCTTTTAGTTCAATTGGTAATGTTTGGAACCCAATTTCCTGTAAAGGCTAATGTTACAAATCTTTCAAATTCGATCGAATATACGATTGATTATATATTACATAACTATAATAGCCTGGATAGACGGTAACCTGTATTACCGTCTATCCAGGGTGAGGGCGGTATACAGGGGGGGGGGGGGTACTGGATTTGAACCCCCTGAAATATTTTTCCAACTCGTAAAAAAGGTAACAAAAAGGCATATAAATTAATTTGCTATGCGTTTTGTAAAGTTTTTTTTTTTTAGCATCCCCCGAAAAATCCTGGATATGCCCTTGTTCATGGTATTTAGGACTGTGAACGTTCGATGAGAATGATGCTTGTACTGTACTGAGGTAAATTTAAAAATTGGGAGTCGGAGAAAGTACGAGTTTAGTGTCAGAACTATTCCAATTTTTTGTTTTTCAAAGTATAGCTTTATAAAGACTTGAGCTAACCATGAATAATGTACTATTTTATAGTTCTAGTGTCGTATTTCAGGAACAAAAGGATTAAGTTGGAGCAAAATACTATTTTGCAACCTAAACCATATCAAAATGGTGAACGGACACCGAATATAATGCTGAGATTTCCTTGTTTGCAAATGCTCTATTTTTGGAACTTGATTCAACAAGGTGGATACTTTAAAAAAGAATACAATATAAACAAATCTAATTTCCCTCTACTTATGGATGAGTTTAGAACGTTAGAAGAAGAAGTTTGGAAAGAGTTTTTTTTATTACCGTATGTGAAACACTTCTTATTTTTACTGCCGGGGGCAGAAAACTCAAGCTGTTGCCGCACGAGCCACTAATTTGAATACCTATAAGCGTTACCAAGGCTTTGAAATAAACTTTATCAGTTTTCCGACTAAAATTGTTCCGTAAGAGATTAATTTGTACCATCTGAACAGCATGTTAAAAATTTGCGGTAACCAGAAGACAACTTTCGATAAACTAAAACTTGAACAAATATCCGAGTCAGAAAAGAGCAAGTAACACCAAATGTACCAGGAAAATTACATTTTACCAAAAAACTTCCAAATGCCCCGTGTTATATCAGGAACTCGAAATTGTGCCAAAAAAACTGTACCGCGTTGGCAACCTTGATGCGTATGTGTGCCTTTGCTGTCGTAATTTTTAGAGCTATGGCCTTTGGGGCATGTTAAAAGGCTACCCGAAAGTTAAAGCTTTAGCTTAGCAGTGTCTACAAAGTGGGAAAAAAAGTGCACGGGCCCTCCCAATTTAGTTTTTTGCTTGCAGTGATTTTAAATCGTTTTTCTTGCAAGCGAAACACACCTATTGTTAGCCATTTGACTACTCTATAAATGTTTTTTCGACATAGCAATAATAATTTTTCCACGATACAGGAATTCAAGGAAAATGAACTAAAATTAAACAAACACATAAAGACAAATTTAAATAATAGTAAAGAGGGACTGAAGTTTTGAACAATCAAAATATATATCCTACCAGGGGGTGGTGCGAATCGCTCAATCTTCCTAAACATAGTATAGCATATAATTTGCACCCTCCTTAAATTAAAGTAAAAATCAAAAAAGAAATGTGGTATTCCAGTCAGCAATTGGAGCAAGTGCCTTGCATTTTTCCTATGGCTTTTTCTTTTCAAAAAAAGGATGGATTAAATTATAGCATGCAGAGCGAGAGGGTGAAGGGGACGGCGGTCTCCTGTATTACCTGGTGATCCTTTTCGTTCAAAGATTTAGTTACTCTATGCTAAATCTTAATTTAATCAGATCTTTGATTAAATATATTTTATCAAATCTTTTCAACTACAAACATGAGTATAGTCTTTGTGTCGACATTTATCATGTAACACCAAACTTTCATTCTGGGTTATCTTTCTAATATATATTCGAAAACACCCGAAAAGACTTGAAAGATAAACGATAACGAGACAGAAAAAGAACAGACCCCCCCCCAAAAAAAAAAAAGATAAGAGACCTAAGAGACGTACTGAAAACCTAAGAGACCTACTAGATTGAATTCGAATATCTTCCAAAGTTTTTCCTTTTATTTTTTGCGTTTTTTGCAACATTTTAGTGTTTCAAGTTGTCAAGATGCTCATGAAAATATTGTCAAAGATTAAACCTGAAGTGTTTTTTTCTCCTAAAAACCTTAAAAAATATGATATCGGTTTTGGAATTTTTGTTTTTTGTCAACCGTTTGTGAAGATTCTATTCGAAGCAAAACCCATATTTACTAATTGATTTTTTTTTTCCCTAGATGTGTCACCATAAATATCTTTAATAAAAAAATGATTGTGAACTTCTTTGGTCGACCAATTAAATACTCCATGATGAATCACGTTAATTTGACAAATTGAAATGAATCGTTAGCGACAGAAAAGATTATTAGCAAGAGACTTCTTTCAGGAGTAATAAGAAGGTCTCTATGATAATGAAGTCATTTGAAAAAGAAACGGAAAAAGAAGCTGTTTCCATGACATATTAAATCTAGGCTGTAAATTTCGGGATTTTTCTTTTCAACCGACGGCATTCACTAAATCTGGCAAAAATCCCTTCCGACACTTCGGAAAGCAGTGAAGTGGAGGATGACAAACTACCTGCGGGATTTGAATAATGATGTGTCAGTCGTCTGTCACATCAAATCGAGATTTTGAGGGGCAGATTTTTGCATAGGAGAAACGATGATTGCCCTAAGCATTGAAAAGAACAGGAAGAAGCCAAGTTGAAAAATTGGGCACCATTCAGGGGAAAAGCATTACCGCTCTTTAAAGAATGATAAATATTGCCCCTCATTCCTTCCTCTAATGTGTATGAGGTTTTTTTTCCCTTTTCGAGCTGTAGGCTATGTACAATACTTTTACTCCGTCATATTTCCCCAACAAACTTCTTGATTTTTTTTGGGGGGGGAGGGGGAGGGGGAGATGTTTCATGGGAAAATACTACAGACGGACCAAGAGTAATTTCAGCAAATTTGAGTAACAATATTAATCTCGAGCAAGGTGAAGACAAGCAGAATGGGTGAAAACAGTGTCAATTGCGTCATTGGTGAGTTTGGAAAGTTATGTGGCTAAAATTCCCCCCTTGTTTTGAGTAGATTAAAGGGATGATTATATTTTTAAGTACTTCTTAAGGTAAAGCAAGCTAATTTGACGGTTACACGGTGTTCTATTTCACAAAACGAAATAACATCTGTATAATTAGTGTTACTTTTCGTGAAAATACTGCAAGTACAGGATGCATTAATTATATTCATGACAATGAGTTCTACAACAGCAATGGTACGAAATTCTGGGTCTGATCAAATTTATTACATTAAAGCGAATGACAGTAATAGATATAGGGAACCAAATGAGTTTGCTGGGCGTTTTGGAAATGCATCATATCCCTGAGGACCAAGTATAAAATCATAAAGAGTATCCTCGTATCAGATTTAGAGGAGGGGTCATCCACTTTCTACCACCTGGTGTGTATATCGGAGTGTCACGTGTTCCGTACAGTTCCGCCGCGCGTGGAGCAGTCTCCACAACGCTTGGCACAGTCCCCACAACCCTTGTCACACTGCTCACGATTGGCACACTTTGGTGACGCTTGGCGCGCTGCACTTGGTGTACGTGGCTTCTGAAAGTTGGCCCTCCTTCGGATTTAGACCCACTACGGACATTATTTGGATAAGAAAATTGAAATGTAATTAGTTATTACTATTGTGTTTACTATTTTTTCTTACATGTCAGCATAGAATGCATGCTAATGATAATAATAAATACATGCTGTAAAGGAAACATATAACAATAAATGCAAAATAAAAACATGTAATTAAATACGAAAAAATTGATAAAATATCTATATTACAGGCACGGTATTTTTTCTATGCTTTTAGCTTTTCCTGATCGATATAAATTACTGGATTTAAACATTATAGTTGATGTTGCAGTCTAGTCTTCATTATGTTTGTGTGTGTCTCGTGTTGAGCAAATTCCGTTTCAGAGACAACTTTCTAGCGTTGCCTGTACCTGTAGTTAAGATTCATGAGCCATCGACGCATTATTCTTTATTGTTTTGCATAGGAACACTTAGTGTGGAAGAGGTGGTCGAAGAAAGTATGGAGGGGACTCATTTAATTGGGAATTGAAAGTTCTAGTGCCCTTCTTAAGAGTAAAAAGTAATTGTAACGCAACCAGCTCCCATTCCTTGGCCTTTTTATTATCGATTCCTCGTAACCTCTGAAGACACCCGATCAAAATTTTGAGATTTGTATTCAAAACAGTCAAGTGACTCAGCAATTTTCCCTCAAAGGGTGAAATAGCCACCGCAAACCCTGGTGCAAGGGTTGTAATTAATGCGAAGAATTGGCAGTAGCAAAAACACACGTGCAATATCCAAAAAACGGCTATGGTATTAAGTTGTATCTTTCAGGGAATTCTAAGGGGATATTAAACTATGTCAAAAGACAATATGTGTGTCCAGGTTGTCTGAAGGGCGTATCGCAATATCTCAAGAACAGCTGTTATTTATATGTTGAAAATTTTAGGGAATCATCAAAAGAAACAATGCTTTAAAATCATCCCTATTATTAAACAACAAAGAACTATTTCAATTTTAAAAAGACGTCCCCCAAAAAAGAACCTTTCCAAAGAAAAGTATGGAGCCACACGAGAACCAAAGAGGAGTGGAAATAAAGCCATATGAAAATTGAAACTTGAAACGGACAGAATTACTATCGATGGAGCCATATGAAAACGAAAGAGGAGCGAAAATAAAGCCACATGAAAATTAAAACTTGAAACGGACAGAATTACGATCGATGAACAAACCCAAACCGCACAGAAACTAAAATGGCACAACCACACCAAAAATAAAATATAAGATACTGCTGAACTTGAATAAATGAATCCTAAAAGTAGCACAAGTTAAAATGAATAATCAAGTCGAAGTTTAAACGACCAGAAATTAACACATACGGGAGTAGGCCTATATACCTACTCCTGTTTCTTTTGCAATTTTTGTATGTTTTCTGTTATAATTATACAATTATAATTATAAAATAAAATTAATAAAAATTAAGAACTGATAGGACTGCCAGGAATTAATATAATTGGAATATTAAACAATCAGCTTAATTTCACTAGTTCCTTTCAGTGTTCTTTACTATTATGGTAATTTTTTTATGTCTTGAGGACTAGAAACCACATTATCCAAAACACATATCGTTTTCAATGAAATGCAAATTACACTCAAGCCGTTAAGAGGGTTTGGAAGGGAGCGAGCACCACTAATACACAAACTTGGATTAGCCCCGAGATATTTTTTTATTCTTGAGTTGTTGATGTTATGACAAACAAAAAACACACTGCTCGTTATTTATTTTTATTTTGTTCCTTTTAAATTTTTTTATTTATCTATAGCAGTATAAGTTGTCTTTATGTTTGATTAATTATTTTTTTTATTTTTCACAAAATAAGTTTTCCAATAAAAGCAAAGAACTCCATTAAACCGAAAATGAACAAAATAGAATCAAATAATCTACCAAGCCTACAAGATACAACTACCACAAATCATTATCAATAAACAAATGAAACCCAAAACGAACAGAAATTAAAACAAATAACAGAGTCAAACTCAAAACGAGCAGAAATTGATATGAGTGGTGTTCAAAACCCCTATGCTTTCTAAAAGCCAGAATATAATTTGTACTTTACTGAAAAAAATCAAA
>JAQQPU010001365.1:23201-41747 GCA_029168905.1 Artemia sp. Kazakhstan ARC1039 | reverse complement strand
TCCCCAAAGGTTTTAGGAAATAATTTACAGGACTTTATTCAAACCGATACTTTCCCTATGGATAACATATTCGGCCCGGTCTGAAGTTAAATAATGTCCAAGGGGGAGGGTTGTCACACCATCTTGACAAACATACACCTTGTCGGAAATGGTACTTATGGCAATTTTTTCTACATTTACAGTAAAGTTCCTGTAGTTGAGAGAACGAATTGCCTGCAATTTGGCTCGTGGCCTTGTATTTTGAACAATACAATTCCTATAAATGTCCATGTCGAAATTCTTATCCACATAGCGCGTGGGTACTCCTTTGCAACGTTTCTTGATTTCCTCGTCGTGTGTTTGTATAAAGTACACCTTCGGACTTACAAACATACCGCGGGAAATCATGTCGCTTCCCGTTTCTGATTTAAAAAATAAAAGCTGATTTGGTGCCCGACGTTTCACTAGCTCTGGGTAAAGACCACCCCAATTGGTGTAGTCCATCCGTGAGCTGATAATTTCACCGTGCGCCAAATCATCAATTAGATTTGGGGTTTTTACTTTTAACAGTAGAGAATCCGTGTCCCCGTAGCAGACCTCTACTTGCCCCTTTTCCGGCCACTGTACCCTAGCCACATTGTAGTAGAATTCCAACATGAGCTTTTTAGAGATCTCCAAGATAGCACTGCCTGCAGCAATATTTTTATTCAAGACAATGCGTCTTTTTTTTCCTATTCAATAGTACCATGTCCGGGCCAATGATTGTGAAGGAAGTGTAATTTGGATCGGCAATAATTCGAGCACATTGTTCGGGATCGGTCATGACGTCACAACGATTCCTATTGCGAAAACTCTCACACATTTTGCCGAAAGCCGAATTCAAAATGAGCTTATAAATTTCTTTTTCGGCTTTCGTCTGCGCTTCAGAACGTTTGTTGACAAAAGTGTCAACAAACGTTTTCAGATAGGGTTTTTGACTAAACTGGAGTGCTCTGTGAACCTTTGTGACGTTGAAACCGTTGTTGCACATCCATTTTAAAGCTACATGATGTACAACTATGTTTTTTTTGGCAGAAGGTCAGCAATAAGTTTTTGTTTTGAAGGTGTCCAATGCAATCCGTCCACCTCGACTAAACGCCTATTGCGAGGGCTCAAAGAGTCCTTAGTCACAGGTCTATTGATGCACGGGAAAACAAAATCCTTTACTGAATCGTGAAGCTCGACTGGTATCTCCCCATCAATTTCAAAAAACCATCCAACCGGCCCATTCTCCTCAACACTGTCGCCAATGTTGGGGAAATGGGGAGCTTGAGGGTCATTGAGCCATTTATAGTCACCGCAAGGTAGCGCATAATGGGACATGGCCGAGGGGTAGAGAGAATTCATATCAAGGAAAACTGCATCCGATTTTGTCCCCGTCTTCTCTCCTGTTGGATCAGTTTCCAAGATACGATCCCCGTGAAAAACAAATCCACCCCTCATTGACCTTTCTATGAACAGATGCTGATCAATGTCTGTGATTAGCCCAATTTTTTCCCCACTAATTTTTAGGATGAGGTCCATCACCAGATGAGGAGATGAAAAATAATAGCCCAAATCAAGATTAAATTCCTCATAGATTTTGTCCGTATTTTTACTCATAATGTCTAACAGAGTTAACATGTCACTCGACAAATATAGCTTGCAATAGTCAAACCCATTTTTACACCCTCCCTCTGCCCAAACTTTTTTAGCAAAACTTTATTCATCGGGGGTGCAACTACGATCATGAAGACTATCATAAAACGATTCAATCGGAGGAATAGTTTCCTCGGCGAATCTTGACATGGAACAATAATAATCATAAGGATATATGCCCTTGACCGTCAACAAATCATATAAATCATTTGGAAATTGTTGCTTGAGAAGGGGGAAAGCATTGCAGCCGTCATCGTTTTTCTGTACCTGAATTAATTCGCTCAATGATTTAGGGAAAAAACCGTATGAATCTAAAAAGCGAATTTTATTCGTGTACTCAACGTCGGCTTCAACAAATTTCCACATAAATTCCAAAACAAGCAACTTTTCCGATGATTTAGGTATGATTTTGTAGGAAAAGCTGTCTATCACCCATGCATCATCCACTGTTCCATTTCTTTGAAGATGCGCCAATTCTGGTAGCACATACTTCAGATCGTAGTTAGAGTTATGTATAAAAACCGGAAGAAAAAGTTGCTATTTAATTTTTAAATTACATGAATTGAGAGACCACCCCCGAAAGTTGCTTTTTCCCGTTGAATCGGGGTCAATAAGGTGGTCGTGATCCTGGACCGCGTCTTTTGGGGCAAGAGCACCCCTACAAAACCAGCAAATTGTCCCCTTTTTTAGCGCCAGCTGCTCTTTATCTGACAATATCATTGGGTAGTTGGTGTGACGCAATCGTGAAATTGCGCCGTTTGCTGTTTTTATTAAAGATACCAATAACTTTTCCATGCTACCCTCCTCATCCATAGCAAAAAAAAAGTCTTCCAACTGCATTTTATTGTTGGAATCGCGAAGGGCGTGTGCGTTGGAACACGCAACTAGTTTGTGTTCCTTGACTGTATTTGGCCTTGATTGGTCTGATACCTCAACCAGTGTTGTTTCACAATCTAAAGACACTTTATTAACTTGTAGCAGGGAATTTTGGAAATTTTTAAATTGTAAAGTATCTTTGCCTTCTGCCAGCATTTCAATTCTTTGATTCCCATGAATTTTGCAATGGTTCATGTGATCCGAAAATGTTTGTTCATTTCGAAATGGAGAAAGGCACATGGGGCAATAGAAACGTTCCCCTTTCTGAACGCCTTGAGATAAGAGTCGACTTATTGCTGTAACGGGGAAAAAATGACCATAGGAATTTACATCTTTGGGAGGTTCGTAAATAACCCAAACCCAATTTTTAACATTATCTACTGACGGTGTCCTCACTGAATACAAAACCCCTTTTTTATTTGGTTTTTTTCCCCCATCTACAAATTCAGTGTCATACTGGAGAACAACCACCCCACCCCAAGATTTTCATTTGCTTTTTCAAATATGGTTATTTCTTTCAAGGACACCGGATACTTCCCCTCTAAACAGTCAAAATTTACTTTAGGGAAATCTTTTCCACCGTTACGTGCAAGTCCGTCGAGATTTTTCATTGTTGAATCTTTGTTTAATGTTTTATGGGCTGCTGCTAAAAATGCATATTTAAAGCATTGCAGCCCTGTGTCAAATCTGAAACCTTGAATCCCTCCCGTAGCCGACAAATCTGGGTGGCAATTTATTCGTCGACTACCCCACCCTCCCCTTAAAATAAAGTTTTTTTAATCTACTGAGATTCAGATCCATGTGTTCAATGTATAAAATGGTGGACCCACTTCCCCTCTCATTAAACGTGTCCAAAGTTGATATTAGTTTATTTACCGAGTTGAAAAAGTTGTCCTCAAATTCATTTAGACCTGGGTAAAAAGTCTGGTTGCCAGTTGAAAAATGAAAATAAAAAATATCCCCAGATGTTCCCTTTTGTAAATAAACTTTTTGATTCACTGATGCTTTAACTCCCCCTTGACCCCCCCATTTCTGAATCTGAATCTCAATTTGCGCTTGAGTTCTGTCGATGTAGCTATGGAGAACATTCACAGGGTCAGTTAAAATAATGCTCCCGTCAACAACGTTTTCCTCGGGAGGGTTAAAATCTACCCTATATGTTTGTATGTGACTTAGAGCAGACTCTAACAAATAAAATTCACGTAGTTCCGAGGACAATGCACTATTTTCATGTCCTGCACCTATTTGTACAGGTTCCAATTCACTAATAGTAAAGTTGTCGTCAAAAATGTCCCCGGAAGAATTAGGCCCGACAATTTGCATTGTTGTATCATTAAGCGGAATTGTGGAGGGTGACATAGAATTGTCAATACCCCCGGTCTGTTCAACTGAAATGATTGGAGATGGCATGAGGTCCCCTAGTACATATTCCAAGGTGTTTGGGGACAATTGATCAAGCCAGCCTGTATTGTCCTGCGACGTAATTTCTTTACGAGGACCCGGTTCGGTTGCACTAGTAACATCGCCTAAATGTTCATGTATAAATCTATCTACCCAGTCCGGATCCTCTATCATATCAATATCACAAGTTAAATCGTCTAGGCTAGCTATGTCCCCAAAAACATCGTTAAGAAAACCCCCTTGCCATTCCATATTATCTACAACTAATGTAGGTTCGTCTCTGAACTCCATTGGCGGTGATAGAATTTGTCCTGTAAATTCTGATGTTTCATCATCCAACGGCAGTGCTATTTCATTAATCTGTAGAAAAAAGATTTTATTTTCTATGTGAAATAAACATTATTTCATAAAGTTGAAAAAATCATGATCATTTTAGTTGTATGTTTACCTGAATGAGGGCTGGATGATCCTTTTTAGAGCCCCGGGGAGGATCTTTGGGGATCGGGAGCTTCCTTTGGGGTAGGAGGATCGGAGCCCTTTCGAGTTGGGGTAGAGGACTTCACAACACTGTTCAAATAAAACTTGTGTATTATAACAACCCTAGAGTTTCAGCCTCAAATCCTTTTCGAAAACATATTCTAAAATGTCTCTAACTGTTTCGCCGAAATGTCCAAAACGGTTTCGCCCAAATAATGTTTTTGACATCACTGCATTGTCACATTTGACATTATTAAGAACCTTTTTCTCGCGTTAGTATCTCTTCATCTAAGATCAAAACATCCGGTTATTTGAAACTCACTTTGTAACGAGCGGTTAAAATTCAAATTATACCTGTTAGATTAACATTCAAATTTTCAACCTTTCCGATGGGTTATTTTGATAAAGGATTAAATAGACGCAAAGCTAAGTGCAAAAACATATCTTAGTTTAAGAACGTTTGTTCAACCGTCAACTGTGAAATAGTGATTTGTTTATATAGAGTTTGTTTAATGAAATAATGTATTTTTGCATTAGAAAACATCTTGCTTAAAAGAGAAATTACAGGTAAGGTTTTATAAATCTATAGAAAAGTATGATAAGCTATTTGCTACTTCTGTGTTATAACCACTCTTTTATATACTGCTAATTTGGTTAATGGTAATGAAAGAAAATGAAATAGGATTATTATAGAATAGTTTAGAAACAAATTTAAGTTTTACTCATCAAAAATTACGTGCTTCAGAAAATTTGTCTTATTTTTGAAAATACGGAAAGAAAAAAAATTATATACATTTACAAATTCTGACTGCACTTGTACATCTGAAGTCCCTGGCAAAGCATGAAGAGGATTGTCCCCCCATCTTGACCAGATGAGGCTGAAGCATTATATGAAAGCATCCATTCCCTCTTGAATTTCCTGCCAGGTTGCATAGAGGTTTGTGCAGAGCTGGCACTTGGCTTGATTGAATTTAATGGTTCGATTACTCCTGTCTCAGCGTTGTCGTGGGCTTCATCCAACTTTGCACGCTTTTGTTGCGACGACTGATCAATAGCCTTCTAAAATAAAAAATCATTTTCAGTTTTCAAACTATTTAGCTTACGGGAGGGTACTACCCCTTTAATATCAAACCCCCAAAAGTTGAAAAAATGATGCAATTTAATTAGCTAGCTCAATTCTTACTTATTCAGAATATTAATGGAGGGCATTAGGTCTTCAATTCCATAGTATCAAACACGAAAAGTTGACAATTACATATTTTTTTATATATGCAAAGTTTTAAAACTTATATATCTAAATTACGAATATCACAGTACTAAACCCCCAAAATTTGAAATAAAAAATGACAAAATTTAATTAGCTAGCTCAATTCTTACTTATTCAGAATATTAATGGAGGACATTGGGCCTTCAATTCCATAGTATCAAAACACAAAAAGTTGACAATTATATATTTTTTTTATGTGCAAAGCTTTTAAAACTTATATACCTAAATTACGAAATACTTAAAATCACAGAAAAGGGAAGAAAAAGACTCCTGGACATAGCCTAAACTAAAAATTATTAAGTATATAAAGGGTTTCGCCCTCTAACCTATATCTCACCCTATACGCTTATTTTTTTTTAGCATTTTCAAAAGAGATATCTATTCTAATTAACCGACCTTTGTGATTTGAACAAAATTCGAACTTTAGTGTAAAGAGCATGATATTGAGGAGGGGGAAAAATGCAAATATTTTCCTATTTTCATAACTAATATGCAAATTCTATTTTAATTTTTCATCTACAATGAGCCAAAATCAAAGTGAACCTGCCTCTCTTTTTTGAGTATTTACTAAAATTGAAATACATGGACTGTGTAATATTTAAAAGAAGGAAGATTTTTAAAAGAGCTAACAGCACGGTGAAAAAAAGCGTAAGTAAGGAAATTCTTCCTTAACTTAATGGCGAGACAAAAAATAGATTTCTTTTTATTATAATAATGAGAAAATTTTACTCACGAGAAGTCGCTTAGAATATTCCATATCTATGTAAATGATTGCAAAAATATTGATACTGGTAGAATGAATGAACTATTCAAACTGTTGAAAATTCTAATCTGAAACTTGAATATATACAAAAAAAATAATTGAATATATTGGCAGCTAAACAAGACGCACCGGTTTTCTGACACGCATTTACCCTAAAAGACATGTATATCATGAAGTAGAAATCTAGTCTACGTAAATTATGTCAGAAAAACTTGTCCTTCATAACATATTATGCAAGGTCCTAACTAGCACAAGATGGAACATAGTCTACCCAAGGATAATGCCATGTGAGGGAGCTCTGAATCTCTTTGAAAAGGTGTAGAGCTTCTATAGAATAACGTAGAAATTGCTATACAGGGTACAGAAGTATAAGGCCATGTGAGGGAGCTCTGAATCTCTTTGAAAAGGTGTAGACCTTCTATAGAATAATGTAGAAATTCCTATATGTCTCCGCAAATAACATGGTCCTATGGCCGTACGCAAATAGCATGGAGATTCCTAGGGCAGTACGCAAATAGCATGGAGATTCCTAGGGCAGTACGCAAATAGCATGGAGATTCCTAGGGCAGTACGCAAAGTATAACCTTGATTACTACTATCATGATGGGCTTGTGACCCAATAGGCTAATGTCGGCTAAAACTTGGAGACACTCATGTTTAAGTATTATTCATAATTTTTCAGACTAATTCATAGTTTGAAATTAAAAATATTTTATAAAGGGAATGTCTGTACTTTTCCAATACTTGAAAGTTTGACTAAATAAAATTATTTATTTTTATTTAATTAAGACAAAGAGATAAAGGGAATATAGAAACGCAACAAAATATGCCACTATGTCGCTGGTTTGAACCCAAATTTTAGAGCAATTAACAGAGCGAAAGCGAAGGTTTTAGAATAACATTAATAAATTAAAACGTAAGGTGGTCAAGGGTGTCAAATCACAAAAATTTGGGAAGGGGGGAATTTCACAATCTTGATGGACTACTTTATTGTTTTTTTTTGTATTTTTTCCAATAAAAATATGTAAGAAAAACATATTTTCCAATGGCAATACCAAAAACGTTATGTTAAAAGCTAAACCGGCAAGAAAATATTGGGGCCAAGTGCCTATGCCTGATCATTGACAACCCCTGCTGATGTTTAAATTTTAAAGGCTAAATTAAATCTACAAATATGTGTTCATGACTTTATTCATCGTATCATTATTCTTTCTTGTAGTTTGGATATACGTTTATTGTGACTCTTTCTTTTCCTTTCTTGTAGGTGTAATTGTTGATTTTTTTTTTATTTAGTCATTTTTTATTTGTGAGTTGGCTATAAAAAGGTGGCGTTGCACATTTTATTTTAGTACTAGCAGGAAGAGGGTGGTGTCGCCTTTATTTCTTTTTATTTGTGTTTTTCCTGCCAATCTGCGGAGGCCCAGATAGCTTAAATGAAGATGATTAATGGTGATATTTGGCACCAGGTTACTTTTTTTTTCGATATTGTTTGATTTACTCTTTATATTTCTTTCCTCTTTCACTGTTTTCTGGGCAAGGAGACTCTATCGTGATTATTTTTCTGTTGCTGACCTATTGCTTATAAACAAACTTGAACTTAACTCGAAGTCAATTAGGCTTTACTCTCTATGTAAGTAAGCCCCATAATATCATTAGCCTCAGGTATTTAATTCAAGGTATAGAATATCAATTAGTCCTGCTTCATCACCCGTCACGTAGAATATGTACTAGTATCCCCCTTTTGACCGTGTGTTTATATAAGCCACTTATGTATGTCATATGCGACCGTTGAAAAAAAAAAAATAAAACTCCTTAAACTTTTTTTAAAGAGGGGAAATTGAGATTGCTAAAGATTTATTCAAATAGAACCAGGAATACCATGGCCATTGCTTGGATATAAAATCTCTCTTTTGAACTTCTCTTCATCTAAAGCTTAGGAATCATTTGTGCATATGCCTTGGGAATGAAAGCGGCTGAAAACTTCCTTAACAATATTCCAGCCTCTGGAGAGTTTCCCACTAATTTCATTTACACAATTTGCCTTGTCTTTGATGTCAAAGTTTTCTTCAAATGCTGGCTATAATAAGAAAACCCACCAAACATGTTAATAACCAAAAATAAGCTCTTTACCAAATCCTGTCATCCCCCTTGTTTTGAGTATTCGTTTTTTTTCTGTCTCTCTCTCTCGCTGTCAACCATTTAAATTCAGAGAAGGAAGTGGTGACAGAAAAGTTTCTTCTCGCAAATAAATTGTAACAATTAATAGCTTTATCATAATCTTAATTATATTTCAGGAATGCAAACTTATTTCTGGCGGGGAAGGAGGATCGTCGTACCGGAACATTCGATGTTTATTTGACTTATAATTCAATAACCTTTTCGAATAAGTGTCAGTTGAAGGTACAGTGAAGTTCTTTGCAAACAAGTACCATCTCCACACCTTTCCCAAGGTGAACCCAAAAACATACCATTAAAAAAATGATAACATTTGAAATAATCAGTCATTTCAACGTCGTAGCCGAAAAAAAGACGCATCATGCAGTTTCATTATCCTACAATTCAGCCAAAATAAATCTTCGAAATTTTTGCGATAACTTGTTTTTAGGGTAAAAAAAAAAATTAAAATATGTAAAGATCAAAGTATAGCTGAATATTATGGTCTCATTTCATTTTACACTTCTTTTAAATGAGTCAGGAAGTCTTTGAATAAGAAGGTATTAAAACATTTGGGGCCTAAATATGACAGGTTTTCTTTATTTCTTACGAAATAAAATACAAAAACAATTTTTCATGAAAAGAAAACAATGAATTTAAAATTTTAAAACTAGAAAATAGTTTATTTGTATAAGATTACGTAAAACGAGTAGGAAATGAACAGTAAATTCAAATTTAAGTGGAACAGAAATTCCAACAAATAAACGCAGTGCTGTTGTCCCTCAAAATCTCGAAAAGACTAAAGCGGCATTTGTGTTATACTATAAAAAGTAAATAGATTCTAAAATTTTACTCTTGAGTTATAAAAAAATTAACTTGTTCATTTTTTTCTCGAATACAGTCGATTTGTGACAATAAATTTTGTTTTTGTTAGTCAAAAATACAATAAGTTTCATCAAAGTTTTCTTCATTTGAAACACATTCTTTTCAAACCGATTGTGTAAATTCGACCTTCAATTTAAGCAAACTTTCAAAACTACAGTTTTTAATTACTCTTATGGGGTAAAACCAAGTTTTGGTAATTGGCCGCATTTCTGGGTTAAAATGGTATTGTTCCAGAATATCACAAGCTAACCACAAATTTGATGGTAATGTCAAGAATTTTTGATTTTTTATTTGTATTGTCTTTTACCTTTCAGAAAAGCCCAAATCACACTAGCCTTTTGGATGGTGTAAGGGTAACAAACTCAGACTTGTTTTGGGCAATCTTTGTTTGTTTTTTTGGGTTCATTGCTTATTGTAATATTTGTTCGTTTTAGGCTTCATTCCATGCTCATTCTAGGTTTAAGATTTTGTCTAAGGTAATATTTTCTCTTCTGGGCTTTATTTCACTCTCTTAGTTTTGTTAAATAATATTTGTTTTTTTTAATGAAAGCAAAGAGTGACTTTGAAACTTAGTGAACGTCAATTATAGGCTAATGTGTGTGAAGGCCTTTCCCTTTCCTTTCACCAACAGTACCTGAAATTTTGAACTATATCCCCCAAACCTTTCTTAAGTGATTACAGATATGCTATTTTGGTGACTTGGATACACATAGCCTATTGTCTTTCGATTTACCTCTATTCCCTCCCCTAAGTTAAAAATTGATGTACACTTGACCCCCCTCCCTCCATCACTCCCTGAACATTCTAAATTGATCCCCAGATGATGCCAGAAATGCTCCAGATAATTTGAATAACTCGAATACAAATACTGCCTTTTGATTTCCTCAGTTACAAGTGTTGTTGTAATAAAGGTATAAGCGCTAAATTCAGCCTTCCCATATGAAGAGGCCGAAGAAAAGCATTTGTTAACGCTTTTCTCACCCTTTTCAAGACCTCGTTTTAGGGGAGAATTAACGTTTTCCCCCATACATAATGAGGTCCTTTCAGCTTAAGTTGCCTACTTAAAGATAAAAGTTTTGTACATATAGGAACAGCTTTTCATCCTTTTTTGGGCCCCATTCTTTTGCGACGGGGGACTGTGCCCCGAGAAATTATTTGTATACTAAGTTCCTCTTGGCCCAAATACTTACGGCTGTAGATTTCAAACAAATCAGATGCACATAGCTTGTTCGCCCGTTTCTGGGCCCCTTTCACAACAAAATGAGGATCCTTTTCACCCAGAAAATAATCCATGGAAGTTTCAGGTCATTGGACACCCAAGATGATATCTACAAAACCTGTAAAACCTATATGTTAACAAATGGGAAGTTGCATAATTTTTGGCCCTTGCCCCAAGGGCTATGGGTGTCATATCATCCCTTGACCTGTCCTTGACCGATATTTAGTGGAACTTTCCAATATTTTGAAGAGAGTGACTATCTCACAATTTTAATTAGATAGCTTGTGGGTTGTGTCGACTTCCAACCACTCTTGACTCTTAAAAGAGGTACTAGAACTTGTCAATTCCAATCGAATAAGCAACTTTTAAGTTTCTACTATGTCCCCCTTCATGTGAAGCGCCCGAGAAAAAATAACACCAGAACGACAGCTAATGGTCCTTAAGTTAGGCAGCGCTGCCTGTGGTATGATTTGTTTGATCTGGTTTGTTTCGTTTGATCTGGTGAGAGACCTACCAAATCCGGGAAGAAAAAGTGAATTCCTCCTCAAGAATCGTCTAGAGCATTATCCTTTCTTATCATTAAAAACAGAAGAAGTATTTACAGAACGTATTCGGGTACTTGGGTGCAAAATACGTAGGGCTCATTAAGATACACAGGCCTAAGATGTACTTTCAAGAAGCAGTACCCCATACGAGAAGAATAACTCCTCCCTCTCGCCGCCCTCTTGAATTTAGTGGATTGACACTTATGCGTAACAATTTATTTAGATACGTAGCATTCTGATAAATTCCTTAGCAAAAATAGAGTTTTTTTATTTATTACTTTTATTTCCATCCGTCATTTGGTACTTCGTCAGCAATTGCCTAAGTCTTTTCCGTTTTATTTACGGACTTATTTTTCAGTCTTCATCGTACTCAAGAAGACAAGTCTCATAAGCCCAAAGCCTCTTGTAACTATCACTTAAACCAATTTCCTATCTTCAAAATGCTAAAAGAAGGCACCGAGATTCGTTACAAGTTCAATCGAGGGAAGAGCTACGTGACAATGAGTTTAGATACGAGATTAATTCAATTCTTTGTCGTTTAAAGGCGCACCCAGATTTCTCCGGGGATGCATATAGCTCCTCCAGTTTCTGATCTAAGCGTTTTTTCGATTCAGGTGTAGTTCTTTTGTTCGGGAATAGGAGGGATATATTTTTTGCATTCATAAAGGAATCTAATCCCTCAAATCGGGAACGAGATTTAGACCTAAGCATGTATTCTCTTGGGTGGTGAAAATTGGTTGATGTCAAGTTTTGTTGATTTTTTTTTTACTATTATGAGTTGAGAGACACGGAAAAAGTTATGATTGGATTTTAGTTAGGATTTATTTGACTTGTGGATGAGGAAATTGGTGGAAAAACTTGTCTCAATTGTAAATTTTCCTGCAGTTTGAATCATCGTACTGTAAAAAGAGGGCTGAAAGTAATGTAGGTTAGAATTCTATTCTTCTTCATCGTTAATCTATATTTTTTTAATAATTGAAGGGGTTCGTCATAGTAAAATGGATTAACTGATTCTTAAATTCGTGCATACAATACTTTTCCTTGCAAATTATTATTAATTAAAAAATTGGCTAAAAAATTATGCCAGGTCTAAAAAATTGACGAAATCTGTAAGAATTGCAAAATAGAATGTGGTTTATCATATTTTTGAAGTTTAAACATTTAAAACAAAAGACAAAATCCTATATATCTACATATTTCCGCTGTGTGTCATTTGTTCTATCGATCCAACTAATCTTGCTTCTGCGATGTTAACACCTACACAACTACTTTTTCCACTTTTTCTATCATTTGTTTTATTAACTTGACTAATCTGGCTTTTTTTTATGTTAACATCTACATATATCTACATTTTTTCCCGCTTTCTCTGTCACTTGCTTTATGGGCTTGACTAAACCTGGCTTTTGCGATCTTAACATCCACATGCATCTAAATTTTTCTGCTTTCTCTCTTATTTATTTTATGGAATCGACTAATCAGGCTTCTGTGATGGTAACCTCAACATTTTCAGCTTTCTCTGTCATTTTTTCTGTGGACTCGACTAAACTGGCTCTACGATATTAACATCTACATGCATCTACGTTTTTCAACTTTCTCTGTCCTTTGTTTTATGGACTTGACTAATCGGGCTTCTCCAATGATAGAATTATCACTATTAAAGTAATCATAAATATCATAAGCAGCATCATAAAGCTAAATGACTCAAAATTACTTCAATATAAACATATTTGAAACATGTTTCAGATTGGCGGCGGTAGGATGTCTGACCTCTTTTCGCTATCTATTAAATAGCGTTAAACAGCAAATAGCTATCTGCGGTAACGATCAATGTTTTTTTTTGTAGCTCCTCTAATAACGCTTAAATTTTTAGTACTTGTTACTTTATGAGTTCTTGTTGCTATTTCTAGATTTTAAGGAAGCTAGTAAACTTTTCGTTGAACCGAGTCCTGTTTCAATTAAATTTCTAGGAACACTTGACACTTGTTAGCAACAAAATAACGACACTTAGAACTGGACAACGTGAAAATATTTGTCAAGAATTTAAAACGATTTTTCCAGACCAACAGTCAAATAAGGACAATAAGAATTTCCAATCTTGGAGCATTTTACACCATCACCAAATAAGCTGAGCCTTAGCAACCTTGCTTATTACTAGGAATGCTAGCGTCCGACAGGGAAGTTTCTACACTTATTAAATTACGTTGTTGGCAATCATTTTAGTAATTCTAAAAGCCGAGTGAGTACCTTCTGAAACTTCTCGATGAAATTAATAAGCCAAAGCCCCCTAAACGTGAGGAGTATGTTTTATTACAAGCAAAGCCTTGTAGAAACAAGGTGACAAATCTTGGTCAATCAGAAGTTAGGTTTTGTTTATTGACGAGAAATATGATCAGAACTTTGTATTAAAGGCATTTGTGCATTATAAAGACTTTTACTACCGTTTAAAATCGCAAAAATAAACAAAAGGAAGAAACATAGAAAGAGTTTGGCCCCTTATCCCTCCAACCCTCCTCGCAAAAATTGGAAGTTTTTACTCACTTCTCTAGCCACGGGACAAAAAAAGTTTATTCATCGGAACAGAAAATTCTTAGACTATTAATGGAAGCTACTGACTGTATAAAATGGCTAGAAGAGAAATACTCGCTCGCATTTAGGCTTCGTGTGCCCTTTGTATAACGCCACGAGAGTCTTTCCAAAACGGAAGGGTAGGGATTGGCTCGAAGTTACAAACACTCATCAATTATTTAAAGTAATTTCGAACCTGATGTTAACCTTAAGCAAACTCAAGTAAGATTTTATTTATTCGTACTTTAATACTTCCAGTATCTTGACTTCGTTAACTGAAGATGATTGTTAACTGAAAACGCCAATTATATTAGGAATACATTGGAAATATTCACTCGATCAGTGTTTGCATCATTGTTTTCCCTAAAACTTGTCATCGATACTTTTTTCAAGGTGTTACTGACAGTGTTTCCATATTTGAGGTTTTTGTAACCTCTTGAGGATTAGATTTGCCACTGGATGTTTCATGTAAAATTCTTTTGACAATGACGAATACTGACTTTTAATACCGAGCACCGAACTGAATTCAAATCCCCCCCCCCTGCAGAAACAAACTCCAAAAAATTCCATATATTTCCCAGTAGCAAACACTATATGCGAACCCCTGTATATAAATAATAGATTATCTATAATCTATAATAGATTATCTATAATCTATAATAGATTATCTACATTAATAAATAATTATATTATCTACCATACAGTGAAATGAACAATGGGCAAATTGCATAATTTACATCCCTCTCCCCAGGGATTATGGGTTCATGTCACGCCCAAAGACATAGTTATTAGACCTTTTAACTATGGTGAATCAAATGGATATGTCAAAATTTTAATAAAATGTCTTTGGGGAAAAAGAGGCGTAGGATAGGGACTAGTTGCCCTCCAATCGTTTTGTCTCTTAAAAAGGGCATTAGAACTTTTAATTACCTATCAAATGAGCCATATTCTGATCTTCTAGGATCAGTTTTTTGATATGATCACCTTGGAGAAAAAACAACAAATAAACACATATCCTCTACAGTAGAGGTCAAAGTCTCTTCAGTAGGGTTCTCTGAGTAACCAACTGTGCTGAACAAAATGGCTATCTCAAAATTTTGATCGGACGACTTGGGGAAAAAAGGGGCGTAGGAGGGGCTTTGTTACCCCCTGACCATTTTGACCACTTAAAAAGTGCGCTTAAACTTTTAATTTGCGTCTGAATGAGCCCTTCCCCAATGTTCTATTATATCTATGACTATTGGTTTGATACAAGGGGGCCGAGTCGCTCCTTACTTACAGTTTGTTACCAGGAATTGCTTTATTATTTTTATCAAATAGTTTGTGGTAACGAACGGTGAGTAAGGAGCGACCCGGCTCCATAGTAAACGAAATCTAAAAAGCGGAATTTTGATACCAATAGATACATCAAAAGAATAAGATTTTTATGCTGATTTCAAATATATAAGTTTCATCAAGTTTAGTCTTACCTATCAAAAGTGAGAAAATTTGCCTGATTTTCGAAAAAAGGGGGAAACATCCCCTAAGAGTCATAGAACATTAATGAAAATTGCACCATCAGATTCAACGTATCAGAGAAGCCTACTGTAGATATTTTAAGCTCATATCTGCAAAAATGTGGAATTTTGTGTTTCTTGCAAGAAGAAAGATCACGGATGCGTGTTTATTTATTTATTTTTTTTTTTGTTTGTTTGTTTTTTCCCAGGGGTGATTGTATCAACCCAGTGGTCCTAGGATATCGTAGGAGGGCTCATTCGAACGGAAATTAAAAGTTCTAGTTCCCATTTTAAGTGACCCAAAAAAACGGTGGGCAAGCAGGCCCCCTCCCACGCTCATTTTTTCCCATAGTCACTCGAAAAAAATTTTGAGATAGCCATTTTGTTCAGTATGGTCGAAAAATATATTACTATGTCTTTGAGGATGACTAAATCCCCCACAGTCCCCGGAGGAAGGGCTGCAAGTTATGAACTTTGCCCAATGTTTACATAAAGTATTGGTTATTGGGAAGTATACAGACGTTTTCAGGGGGGATTTTTCTGGTAGTGGGGGGGGCTGAGGGTTACGTGGGAGGATATTTCCATTGAGAAAATTTTCATGGGGGAAAGGACATTACTATAAAGGGGGTGCCGGATTTCCCAGCATTATTTAAAAAAACAATCAGAAATTAAATTTAAAAAAAACAAGTTTTTCAACTAAAAGTAAGGAGCAATATCAAAAATTAAAACAAACAGAAATTATTACGTATATGATTGGGTTCGCCCCTAAGTCAATAACTCGCTCTTTACGCTATAAGTTTTTTTTTTAATACTTTCATAAGAGCTAATTATTCTAATTAACGGCCTTTGTGATTAAGGGGTAATTTTTAAAGAATTGGAACAAAATTCGAACTTTACCGTGAAGAGCGAGGTATTGACTAGGGGGCGAACCCCCTAATATACGTATTAAAAACATATGAATATAGAAGTTCGTTACGTAAGTTAATTCGTAAGTTACGTATATTTATTATTAATAAAAACGTTCGTAAATAAAATTAAACAACTTTTGAGAAAGCCATTCAACCAAAAAAGGTAAAATTAATATGCAAATTTCGCTTTAATTATTCATGTACGGTGAGCCAAAATTAAAAACTGCATTAATTCAAAAACGTCCAGAAACTAAATTAAAAAAACCAAGTTTTTTTTAACTGAGAGTAAGGAGCGACATTAAAACTTAAAATGAACAGAAATTATTCTGTATATGAAAAGGGATGTCCCCTCCTCAACGCCTCACTCTTTACGCTAAGCTTTTTTATTGTTTTAAAAAATAGAGTTGTGAGAAAGAGTCAAACTTTAGCGTGTTTTAGTAAAAGGTAAAGCTTTGCTAAAAATGGTCTTTGTTGTTGAAAAGGAGGGAATGAAAATCACCAATATAGTTTGTGGCTCATTAATGTTCTTTTTTCAATCTCCCCTTCTTAGGCTATATAGTTTCAGGTTTCAAATTTTGCCACTAGAGAGAAGTTTATTTTAACCTTTTACCCCCCCCCCCCCCCAACATAAAAATATGTCTTTTGTTTTTTTCGACGTAACACCTTTAATTAGGTGTTGTTTTGTTTTTTTTATTATTTTAATAGTAAAAGATAAATATATTTTTTGCGTTTTCGAACTTTAATTTCGTGTTGTTTTCTTAGAACTTCTGGATTATTCACTAGATCATTATTTTGTGGATGACCCGAAAAGCTATTTATTTTGTCATGTATAAATATGCTAGTTTCAATTTTATTATTTTAGTAGCCTATTTCTACTGAAAACGGTCGCTGTATATGTGATCGAAATATCTGGACTATCGTACCTGTTTTTTTACTGTCTAACTAAATGGATTTATCCCCATTTGGAAGTTTATTTGTTTTATTTTTTCCTATATAATTTAGTTTACCGAACTGTTCGTGGTAATAAACTGTAAGGAGCAACCCGGCCCAATAGTAGCCGAAAATCTAAAAACAGAATAATTTTGATAATAATTGAAACATCCAAAGAATTGGCTTTTATGCAGCTTCCAAATATTTAAAATTAACTAAGTTTAATGTTATCCATCAAAAGCTACGAGTTTGAGGAAATTTGTCGGATTTTTAAAAAAAGGGAGAATTGCCCCCCAAGGAGCTAAGCGATCTTGATGAATCACTCCATCAGTTTCAGCGAGTCAGAGAACCCTAGTGTAGAGATTTCAAGCTCCTATCTACAAAATTGTGGAATTTTGTATTTTTATGCCAGAAGAAAGATCACCTATGTCTCTTTATTTTATTTTACTTTTTTTTTCCTGGGTGATCAAATCGAACCAATGTCCTTAAAAGGTCGAGAGGAATAAGATTCAGACGGGAATCAAAAGTTCTGCTGCCCTTTTAAATTGGTCAAAAAGATTGGATGGCGACTAGCCCCATGCTCCCATGCCTTTCCAACGCTTCTTTTTCTCCAAATACGTCCGATCAAAATATTAAGACAGTCATTTAACTTAGCATAGTTGAAGGGCCCAATGACTATACTTTTGGGTATGACATGACCCCCGTAATCCTTGGGGAAAGGGCTGTAAGTTACGCAATTTGCCCATTGTTCACATATAGTATATGTTATTGAGAAATATACAGAATTTTTTTTATTTTCTGTGGGGTGGACTTTCCTCTTTTATAAAATTTTATGAACAACTCCTGAAACACAAGGACCGTTGAATTCGAATGCGAAGTTTTTTTAAGATCTTTAAGATTTATCGTACAGGGCACATGTTAATGAAGGGGAGACCCCTCTCATATACGGAATAACTTCTTTTTGTCTTAAGTTTTAATATTGCTTCCTACTTTTAATTCAATAAACTTGATTCTTTTAGTTTTTTTTTTCGTTTAGTTAATATTTTCAAACTGAAAAAAATGGGGTATCGTCATAATCAGCAATAGATATTCTTCAGTAGCTTGCTAGGCCATCATTCAGATGCTATTATGAATTTCTGATTTAGTTTGGCTTTTATTTGACCTTAACTTTTAATTTTATGATTAGTGAATTTAATGATTATGGATTTTGAATAGTCTTGTTTGGTACTTCACTTCCTTTTTTGTACTGCAGTATAGTTTTGAGCAGATCGTCTTAACAAACTTAAAGGTTACATAAGATTTTGTTTCTATCGTCATTAATCATACAGTGTCTTGCGATTTCTTTTTCTGTCCTTATGCTAGTAATGGAAAACACACGTCTTTCTCTTAGTATTTATTGTTTAT
>JAQQPU010001365.1:12479-22801 GCA_029168905.1 Artemia sp. Kazakhstan ARC1039 | reverse complement strand
AATTACCCTGGAGCACGTATTTTGGCAGAAACTTTCTCAAAATGCCTTTGAAACCAACTTGAGACTTCGAAGCCTATTTTTAATTCCTAAAAACATCTAATAATAACATTGCACTATTAATTACCGATTTTCGTGTATGTATTGGAATAAATTAATTTAAAATTAGTTTCTTCAAAATTAGTGTTCCAATTTTGAAGCCAAGTTTCGCGTTCAAGACAGAGCTGACTTGTCTACCCGTGAAAAGATCTAATGTTGCTTATGTTTATACGTTCTCTGGAGCACTCGCACCTCGGTCCGGGTTTTTATAATGGGTGAGATAGGGTAAGATCATTATGCTAATTATATATACTGTGCCATCGGCCTATAGCGCCTTGTCTATAAGAGTCTGCTTTATACTATTAGTTGTTTTAAATTACCCGTTTATCACATGCTATAACAATAAGTTGACCTAGAGCTCAAAGTTTTATCGTCACTCGATGCGGCTTTTTAATGCTCGTTTCAACTATAAATCCACAAAAAGCATGCTGAAATCATCAATAGCTTTGAATTGAGCCTTAAAACATCTGTCTACGATGTTGCATGCTAGTTCAATTGATGGTAGTTGAAGGGGGGTGCCCTTGTCCCTTAGTTTCTTATCCCTGCCTAGATTTTTAAACATATCTTGTTTTGGAGTCTTTTCTTTCGAAAAGACCCTTTTATAATATTTTCATCGAAAGAAAATGGAATATAACCCAAAATGCACTTTTTCAGTGGCCATATGGTATTTTATGATAGCGTTATCAAATTGAATTTATGAAAATACTACATATAAAAAAATCGAATTTTAAACGAGTCCTTAAACAGCTTTCTATGATGCTCAAGTGCCCCTCCCATCCTTTCAATTCCGGAAATGACACCAACATTGCTCTTTTAGGATGCCATATGACACTTTATGATGGCATTATAAAGTTTATATTGATAAGGATTATTTAAACATAAAATTTAGCTTTTAACTGAGTCCTTCAACAGCTCTCTATGATGTTCAAGAGCCCCGCTAGTGGCGAAGAAAAACAATAAAGAAGAACCAGAAAAAAAGATTTATATCAGTGTCACACTTACAAAAAGTGATTTTCCTTGTTGTTCAACGTGGACGGCTGTAAGTATCCTGTAAGTATACTATTAAAATAATCCGAATAATAGTTATCATTCCTGAAATGGTAATTGTTTCTCACTAAACAGTTTTTTTAACGCATTTTTCAACTTTTGGTTACTGTGAGCCATGGTTCGCCCTTTACTAGGTTGTAGCTTTTGCTGCAACCATAACTGTTTTTTCCCCAGTAGTGATCATGACGAACTAATGGACGTAGAAACTACAGAGAGGGCTCATTTGATTGAAAATTAAAGTTCTAGTGCCCTTTTTAATAGTCAAAAGAGATTGAATGGGAGCCATCCTCCCTCCCACGCCTCTTTTAGTTGCCTCCCCCCAAAGAAATCCAATCAAAATTTTGAGACAGTTATTTTGTTCAAAATGGTTGAAAGGTCCAATAATAATAGCCTCCTAGGATGACATACCCCCCCCCACCACCACCAACCCCAAAGACCTTCACACAAGAGCTGTAAGAAGTGCAAGTAGCCCATTTTTACATATAGGTTTGTTATTTTGGAAGGGTTGTTATTGGTTGATTCAAGGTCTCGAAAAAAGCTCAGGGTATCAATTTGAAACTTTTAGGGAATGTTGAAGGGGATGCCAAACTAAATCAAACACACTAAGTGCATGAAGGTTGTTGGAAGTGCGTAACAGCAATATCTCAGCAACGGTTTAGAGTACTAAGCTGAAACTTTTAGGGCTACGACTACTATCAAGGTATTGCTACTACTACCACTGCTGCTACTACTATTGCACTAAACCAAATACTTTAAGTGCATCCTCATTGTCAAAATGGCATAGACGTTATATTTCATAAATTAAGTTGAAACTTTCAGAGAAAGTTGATGGGAAGCAAAATTAAATCAACGCTGCTATGTGCATACTAGTTGTCACGAGGGCGTATCAGCAATATCTCCGGAACGGCTTTGGGCATTAAGTTGAAATTTCTGGAGCTACTACTACTACTATTGCTACTACTACACATAAATTAGTACTACTATGGGACTGAATCAAAAGGATTTCAGTGCATCCATGTTGTTAAAATGACAAATATGCAATGTCTAAAGAACGGAATAACGTACTATGCTGAAGCTTTACGGGGAAGCTTATGGGGATAGAATTAAAAGGCACTTTGTTCAGGCATGTTATCGAAAAAAGGCATCTGCAATATCTCGGACCGGCATTCAGTTGAAACTTTCATGTCATGATGAGGGGGATGCTGCACTAAACCAAAAGAAACTTTTTGCATCCAGGTTGTCAAAAGGCGAATCTGCAAAATCTATTGGAATGGCTAAAGACATTAAGGTGAAACTTTTGAAGAATGACCAGGTGAATATTGAACTAAACCAAAACACAATATGTGTACGTAGGCTGTCACTTCCAAAGCTAATATTAATATTACTACTACTAACACTGCTACTTCATGTACTACCGTTACTATGACTAAAACTTATGCTACTTCTACTTTTACTGCAACTATTCAAGACCACGACTGCGACTGTTTGCGACTGCAACTACTTACCACTGTGACTACTCGTGACTGCAACTGTGAGTGCGACTCCGGCCGTGACTACTTGCGAATATGACTACTTGCGACTGCGACTCTGATTAATTGCGACTGTGACTGTGACTACTTGTGACTATAACTGCAACTAATTGCAATGGTGACTGTAACAACTATTTGCGACTGTGAGTGCGACTGCTTGTAATTGTGACTCCATGTGACTGTGACTACGACTACGTGGAACTGCAACTACATGCGACTGCAACTACTTTTGAGTGCAGCCACTTTCGATTAATACTACTGCTACTGTGACTGTGACTGTTATTGTTACTAATTCTAGTAGTACTATTGAACTAAATCAAAAGGGTTTAAGTGCATCCAGGTTGTCCAAATGACATACATACAATATCTCAGGAACGGAATCAAGCGTCAAGTTGAAACTTTCAGGGACAGTTGAGGGGGATATACATCTGAACAAAAAGACACACGGCGTATCCAAATCATCAAAATATTATCAGCACAGTATCCCAGGAAAAGCTAAGGGTATTACATAACGGCTAGTGGTATTGAGTCGAAATTTTAAAAGCTTGTTGAATGGGATATTGAAGTAAATCAAGTTGTATTTATTTGGTTGAGTCTTTTCGGATATACAAAATTTTTATTGCTTTTTCGTCGAGTCTGTTGATGAAAAGACCGGAGTGTTTTCCAGGGAAGCGGCTGCCTTCATTTGCCCACGTAACAAGAACAAATTCTCCAATTCTATTCCACAGACTTGTAGCGGTCTTTGTGCTTTGTTTATGGTCATTGAAAGGCAAGTCGCAACGGAGTCTAGAAAATTTTAAATATAAACTGTATATTCGTTGGGAACTTTGGAATACGTGGTAACAGCAAAACTTCCTCCTTAAACTTGCCATCCGAATTCCGAAATCATGGCTTTTTCAAATTTTTATCGAAAAATTTTTCATAATTTTGTAACCAAAAGTCTCTTATTGTTACAGAATAAAGATCGTGCTCTTAAGTTGAAAAGTAAGTATTTAAAAATGTAGGGTAGGATTAATTACTTAATCGTCGGGCGTTGTTGCGTGAAAAATATTTGCAAGATTAAGAAGGCCTTGGAGGGGGGGGGGGGGTATACCAAAAAATCTCTTAAGGGTGAATAACTTTTTAAACTTTCTAAAATAACGATTCGTTTTTTTTTAATTTAAAATTATTGGAAAAATTAGGTTTGGGTTAATAAATTATTCGTCGGGTGTTGTTGCGTGAAAAATATTCGAAAGATTACGAGGACCTTGGGTGGCGGGAGGCAAATTTTATACCTAAAATCTTCACAAGAGTGTAGCCGACAACTTCTTAAAGTTTCTTGGCGATCAGATAAAAAGTGTATTAATGCATACACTACAGACAGCCATCCATTCGATTTTGTTAAACAATTCGTGGTAATGAATTGTAAGTAAGGAGCGACTCGGTCCTATAGAAACCGAAACTCTACAAACAGAATATGTTAATGCTAAATATATAAAATTCATTAAGTTTAAAGTTACCCGTCAAAAACTACAAGCCTGAGAAAATTTGCCTGATTTCTAAAAAAGACAGGGGGGGGGGGGCACAAGTTAAGGGGTCCTAACGAAAATACAACCGTTAGGTTCAACATGAAAAACCTCCTTTAGAAGTGCCAAGCTCCCATCTTCAAAAATGGATAATTTATATTTTTCCAGAATAAAGACCACTAATTCGTGTTTACTTATATTTATTATTTTTTATCTCAAGGGTGATCATATCAAACCATTGTTCATAGAAAATCAGGAGAGGGCTCTTTTAATCGAAAATCGAAAGTTGTAGTGCCCTTTTCAAGTGACTTAAAAGACTGGAAGGCAACTACCCACCTCAAACGCCCCATTTTTTCCCAAAAAGATACCGAAACAAAACTTTGAGACAGTCAGTTGATTCAGCATAGTTGAAGGGTCCAATAACTATACCTTTAGGGAAAACCTGACCCCATAGTCCCTGGGAGAGGCATGTAAGTTACGCAATTTACCCATTGTTCACATATAGTATTTGTTTCGGGGAAATATTAGATAATTATTTGCGGGGTGAATGTTATGCGGGGAGAGGGGATAATCCGGGAGGATGATATTTTGTTTGGAGGAACTTCACTCGGGAAAATTTTACATAGGGGAGGGAGGGACGGGGATTTCCTGAGATGATTTGAAAAAACGGCCAGATATTAAATAAAAAAATCATTTTGCTGAAAGTAAGCTGCAATATTAAAAAAAGACAAATAGAAATTAATCTGTATATGAGGGGGCTGCCTCTTCCTTGACCCTTGCCATGTACGCTAAATCTTAAATTTTATCACAATTCTTTAAGAAAGGCCGTTCAAACACAAGGACCGTTAAACTTAAACGGTAAGTATTTTTGAAGAACTTTAAGACTTTAGGTATAAAGAGGTTGAGGAAGGGTAGCCCCTGTCATATACGAAACAATTTATGTTTGTATTAAGTTTTGAAGATGCTGTTTATATTCAGTTGAAAAAAATTAGTATTTGCTTAAATTCAATTTATATAGATAAATCTAATATTGCTGATACTTTCAAAAATGAACATCATGTCAATCAACATTCCTTTGTTATTTTCGCAGTAACCTTGGTTATTATTGCGATTTTTTTATGTTATAAGAAATAAAGCACTGATATCGAATTAAAGATTGTTTTCAGTAAAGCGCAAATGACATTCTAGTATCCTACTCCCTAAACAATTACTTAATAGTCATTCAGCCAGGAGAGTTAGAAGAGCTCCCTACTTCTGAATTAGAGGGGAATAGAACGGCCTAGCTTTATGCACACACAGACCAAAGGGTTCTTCAAAGGACATATTATACATCTTGCGAGGGACACCAACTTAACGCATGCTGGTTTTGGAAGGTCATTTGGTCTAATCTCTAAATAACCCTTTAACAACGTTACGGCGGTTGCAATTTTTCTTACTACTTCTACATCTACCGCGAACACTCCGAGTATATCTACTTTTACCACAACTATGCCCACTTCAACTACTACTACTATTTCTCTTCTATTATTTAACATTAGCTACTATTATTAACAAAGCTTAGTGTCCAACATTACTAATAGACAAATGGAAAACAAACAGAAATACAAATGTTTAAATGTAGTTTTTTCAATAAAAGACAACCTTACGAGGTTTTCTTCATAAATAGACGATCCTTGAACAACATTACGACAGTTATTTTTGTCTTACTATTCCCACTCCTATCGCGAATACTTCTATGACGTCTACTTTTACCACAGCTATTGCCACTTCAGCTGCTACTACCACCTCTCTTCTACTGTTTAACATTAATTACTATTATTAATAAAGATCGATGTCCAACATTACTCTGACAATTGGAAAACAAACAGAAAAAAAAAATTTAAATCTAGTTTTTTTCCAAAAAAGTAAAGGGTGAATTAAAAGCTAAGAACGAGCATAAATTTGCCTATGTTAGGAATCAAACTTAAAAAGACAGAAACCATTGTAGATGATGAAAAAATGACGGAAAGCAAAACAATGAAGTATAAAGACAAGTCTTATTTTTGGTAGCTTTTCTTCCTCTGAAATTTGACCACGTTATCCATTCTATAGCTCAACAGGTTGCTTTGAACACTTCCAATCAATGTTTTCAAAATTTATATCAAACACACAAAGTGGCCACAAGCGCTGTGCATTCGGTAAGTATAGCTCAGCGGAGAGTAAAAGAACGTGGAAAGAAAGAAAGAGCTCGGTAACACAAGTTAGCGAATGAACGACACAAAAAAGGTTATTTCTCTTTTTGAAAGAAATACTGTCGCAAATATTAAAACTATATTGATTACAATAAAAGATTTAAAATGAAAAAACATTTTCCCATGAAGTTGTCACAGTTTGAGCGGTCTGATTTCTTTTTTGGGGCTCAAAATATATTTGTTTTCAGCAAAGCACAATTAAAACTCCAGCCAGTTGAGGTTTGGGGTTGGTGGGAACACCATGCTGTTTTCTGGTAATTTTGTCTGTTTTAGGTTTAAGTCCATGGGCTGAAAATTGAAGGACATTGTGACCTCTTGGCTTAAGTAAGTTTTTTTCTGTTTATCATAGTCTATTCAGTGGCGTTGACGTAGTAAAGAGGGAGTTATCAATCGTATTTCATTTCTTTCATTTTATTTTATTTTTTTAGTAAATTACCAGTGACGCTATGGTTTTTCTAGGGGGGGGGGTGAGGAAGTAGCGAATCCAAGGGGCGAGGGACCCCACCCCGATGATTTTCTGGAACCCTAATTCGCTGTTCTTTTCTTTTTTGCTCTCTTTTAGAATAAATTTGTCGATTTGGTCAATTATTGTCACCTTTGTCACATTGACCTCCCCCCAAGATTTTGCTTATTGGCGCCCATGTCACATTGGGCTTCCCGCAAGATTTTGCTCTAGATCTGCCCCTGGATTGAGGGATTCTCCACCCGTATCTCTGATAATTTCTGTTCTTTTTATTCAATTTTTTTAGTGCGGGAGGGGGGTGGTGGATTCTTTGGATTATTTGGGTTGGTGATATGAGTGTGCTATTATAAAAAATTAATGGATGTATTTGTTTGATTTTTGTTTTGTTTCACCCCTATTTTTTCCAGGTCATAGAGCCTTAAGGAGATACTAAGTTGAAGTATTTTGTTGTTTTTGTGTGTGGAGTACTTTGGATTTTGTTAAACATTTATATTTTTCTTGTTTCTTTTTAATAAATTCAATGAAATCAAGTTTTAGCCTGTGTGTCAGAAATTGGAGGACGTCGTAAGCAATTTCTTGTCTTAACTAAACATTTATTTGTCTATCATATTCAATTTACCCGAGTTAGTAAAAACGTCCCAGCCCGGCGTGATCATATAGATTGAATGACCGTTGAAAGTTAGAAGAGAGTTCTTTCAATCAATTTAAATAAGTATTCGTGAGTTTAGCAGATGATGAAATACTGATTGTAAATCAGCCGAGATTTATCTAGGATAAAATACCGTTGACTTGACAAATCCTTGTTAAAGCAATTTTAACGTATTTAAGTGAGTTTAACCCCTCTTATTTCTGGTAACAAGCATTCTGCGTATTAATTTTTTTCTTTCTGTAGTTACACCTGCCAACCACTTTGGACTACAGCCTTCAAAAGTCAAGTTTCGAACAAAGATAGAATAATTCAACACATAGTTCATTGACTAATACCCTGCGTCTCTCTTAATTAATGAAAAACATGAAATTCACATCTTAAAATTTCCCCTTTAATCGAAGCTCATTTTCTCCGTTATTCAGGATCTGAAAGGGAAAACATGGAGCATTCCTCTTGTATCCCCAGGGATCCTCTGATCCTCTGTAATTTTCATGGACAAGCTCTTGTTAGTTGTCATTGAGTGATTTTGTGTTGCCCTATTTGGATGTCGATATCCAGCCAAGGCTAGGTCGCAAATTATTCATAACGAAAGGAAAATATAGAGGAACGTATTAAGTCAAGATACGGCGACATGAACATATACTTGTAAATAATTAAAGTAGAACGTTACTTCCCTTTGTTAGAAATCGTCCGTTTTCTAACAAATTTTTCGGCACAAGTTTGGTTTTAAGTTGGCCCCTTTCCGATGAACATTATCACTAATAAGTTAAATCAGCTTAGTGTAGTAGCTTTTAGTTTCTGATTATCAAATTCAAGTTTTTCTCAAGAAAGGATAACCATTTCTGGTCATGGATCATGCCCAGGAGGGTTTAGCCCCCTCCCCCATATATAACAGGTATACAAATACCTAAATATTGTATTTAATCGCGCCAGTTATAATTAGTAAATTCTTAATGGGGTGATGTAATTGAAATTCCATTTATGTGTCATCTTACAACACAAGGAATGAGTCTAGAAATGTTTCCATGAAAATTGACCAATCTTACCGCCTTCGAGGGTTACGACCTCGTAAACAGTTTTACTACTGAACTTTTCCAACCCTGCATGATCTATTGCTAGGCTTAGATCGGTTTTCTTTCGTTTCATCTCTTGCTAAAATGAACCATTTAGGAAATTGACCTCTACTTAGCAATCTTGTAGCTAATATGGTAGCTATTGACAACAGCTTTTAAATCTAAAATAGACGGAAACTGGTTGTAACTTTAAATTGAATAGGAATTACTCTTAATATACAAGTAAGAACGCTTTTTTAATTTCTTTGCTGCTTCGAAAAAGGAACAGAAAGAAATTGTTATAAAAAGATCTCAGATGATGAAAGTCAAGATTCTTCAAATTAAACAAATTCAACAAGACTAAATTTTTGATTTGTCATTCGATATACCTATCATCCAAGCGAAGTAGAGGCCCCTTCATAAGCGTCAAAGCTGCCGTCCAGTTGTTTTGTAAAAACAGCTAGAAGTTGTTTTGTAAAAACAACTTCTATTGGTGAGGAACAAAGACCCAGGGCCTGGAGTGAAATGGCACCCCAGCCCGTAAAACAAGTTCTTTGATCGAGCATAACTGACCTCTTGCACAACCAAGTAATTTAAACTACTATACAGCATACAGACAGTCATTTGCAGAGTTTTGAAACGCCACAAGATCTATTTTCTGCGTTGTTTTACGCACTGTTAAGATGCACACGTTACTAAGGGAAGGACCAAATTAAAGTCAGAACAGAACAATTGGCTGCCCTGAAGAACAAAAAGAAACAACAAGCAAAAACTTCTAAAGAAACAACAAGCCATTTTCAGTAATTATAAGCCACCCGCATACATATAATGTTATTTCACTTTATACAATATGCATCTGCTTTGTTTTAACATATTCTGTCCAAGATTGATAATGAAGCATTGGTTTGCAAACCAAATCTGACTTTTCATTTTAGCGATTGTAAAAAAGAACTAATTCAATAACTCGTAAATATAATTGTCTCAGCTATTTAAGCGATGAATATGTAAGAATAAAATTAAATTAAAAAAACAAGTTTTTTTTTAACTGAAAGTAAGAAGCGACATTAAAACTTAAAACGAACAGAAATTATTCCGTCTATGAAAGGGGCTGTCCCTTCCTCAACGCCTTCCTCTTTACGCTAAAGTTTTTTATTGTTTAAAAAAAATAGAGTTGTGAGAAAGTCAAACTTTAGCGTAAAGAGCAAGGCGTTGAGGAGGGGACAGCCCCTTTCATAGACGGAATAATTTCTGTTCGTTTTAAGTTTTGATGTCGCTCCTTACTTTCAGTTAAAAAAACTTTTTTTTTTATTTAATTTTTGAACGTTTTTGAATAAATGCAGGTTTTGATCTTGGCTCACAGTACATGAATAATTAAAACGAAATTTTCATATTAATTTACTTTTATTTGGTTAAATGGCTTTCTCGAAACTTGTTTCATTTTATTTACGAACGTTGTTATTAGTAATAAATATACGTAACTTACGAATTAATTTACGTAACGAACTTCTATATTCATATATTTTTAATACGTATATTAGGGGGTTCGCCCCCTAGTCAATACCTTGCTCTTTTAGTGAAAGTTCGAATTTTGTTCCAATTCTTTAAAACTGACCGCTTAATCACAAAGGCCGTTAATTAGAATAAATAGCTCTTATGAAAGTACTAAAAAATCTCTGGCTTAAAGAGTGAGGTATTAACTAGGGGGTGAACCTAATCATATATGTAATATTTTCTGTTCGTTTAAAGTTTT
>JAQQPU010001364.1:47457-81494 GCA_029168905.1 Artemia sp. Kazakhstan ARC1039 | reverse complement strand
TCTGTCCAACTCAAGCCCTCGGGAAGTTCACTGCAGTGAAAATACATTTGATGCTTTTCTAAAGCAATATTATAATGCTGAAAAAAAAATGTGAAGAAGAAATTCAATGTTGGTGATACTGTTCGAATTAATAGAACCACCAATATTTTTGAAAAGGGGAATTATTTATGGAGCACCGAACTTTTTAAAGTGTCCAAAATCCTGGACACCGAGCCCACGACATATTGACTGCGAGAAACAAAAGATGATGAGATTCTCGGCGGTTTTTATGAAGATGAACTGCAAAAAGTTAGAAACGCTAGTGAAATTTATCAAATTGAAAAGATATTAAAGAGTCGTACTCGTAGGGGCAAGAGACAGTTGCTTGTTCGCTGGCTAGGATACAACTCAGATTTTGATTCTTGGGTCAGTGCTGAAGATATTAACAATGCCCAATGATTTCTATGTGACTTTCACGTCCAATGTTTCTGATCCTCTTTACAATGACTTGAATAGAACAAGTGATTTTTGGACGAAACTCTCCCCCACCATCAAATTCGACGGCGGCAAGTATGAAGTGGATCTTGTCGACTGTATTCTCAAAAATACCTATGACATCCTGAGAAAAGATCTTAAATATGAAATAAAAATTAGACCCTAAGATTGACCGCCACCATCCTCAAGTGATCAAGAACAAATTCAAAAAATCAATTGGGTGGATTATCCATATATTGGATTACCCTACGAGGAACTCACCTGTATGAATGATTTATGTCGTTTTATTAATAAAAGAATTTCCGCTCGTAAAAAAGGAGCTTTTCATTTCAACTATTCGAAGGAGGAGGGTAAGATCTACATTAGTTCACCTATTGCCAGCGAGAAGGTTATTCTCAATGATAACCTAAAGGATGTTCTTGGCTTTAAGCTCAATATAATCAATGATAAAAGTGCCGGTAACACTAATTTCATTTTTGCTGACAACCCACCTGCCTTCTCCACAGACACTTGTATATTTCTCTACGCTTCATTTGTTGAAACATCTCAGGTTGGTAATTTAAATGTTCCCTTCCTTCGAGTTCTTGAACGAAAAACCAATCAAGAGCATATTCACCACTACAATATAAAGCATCTTCAATATATTCCCGTAAACACTTCCTGTTTGGAACTCTGTCAGTTAACACTAAGAACTGAATTGGGTGATCCCATAGCAATTTCAAAAGGTTTGGCTGTGATTACATGTCATTTTCGTCCCATCGTTCAACAACAAGATGTCTAATAGAAAAGTGGTATTCACTTGTCCTGATATTGACTGCTATGTTAATACTCTTGGTCCAAGACAACAGGACAATGGAATGGACTATTACAAAGGTCGCTCGTCAATGTCTGGCAGTTGGTTTGCTAAGCTGTTTCGCTCTTCACTACCACTGGCTAGAAAATATCTTGTACCGGCTGCGACAAATTTTGCATCCTCTACACTATACGATTGGGGCTCTGGCAAGGATTTAAAAAAAAAGTGCTACGGAAAATCTTAGATCCAGTGCGTGAACCCTTGGTGAGAGGTTAAAACAAAATGATAAAGGCTTAAAAAGGTCGAGAAACAATGCATCACTCATCAGTCTCCACTCAGGTCGGAAACGAAAGACATCATCCCTCGTGTCAAAGAAAAGAAGGAAAAAGCCGACACGTAGTGTAAACAGAAGAAGAAGCCCCAGGAAAAAAATTGTTAGATCGAAACTAGATTTCTTCTCTTAAGATGTCCTACCTACCGCATAAGGATTTTCAACCTTCAATCACCGCCTCATTGAATCTATTCAATGCAAAAAATGTTGATGTGAGTGTCAAGCATGGATACTATGAACAATTTTATCCACAACAATCCCTCTCCGATAATATCCACTTTCAAATTTATTCCAATAAAGACTACTTTATGGAAATGTCTTCAACATTTATAGATTTACAAATGAAAGTCCGGAAATCCGATAATACAATGCCAATTTGGGCCAATGGAATATCCTATGAAAATTGTATATTACATAATCTATTTCGTCAAATTAGTGTCTACATCAATGGCACGCTGGTGAGCACAAGCAACAATCTCTCAAATTATACAAGCTATATACAATTCATGCTGATGACACCCAAGTCATACAAGGAATTGAGAGGCACCTCCAATGGATACGAATATATTACTAATACTGATAGTACAGATGCACTTAAAAATGCTACAACTAGTGAATTACATCTAGTTGGAAAAATATATCATGAAATTTTTAATATACCCCAATGGCTGCCACCCAATGTTAAAGTGGATATAAGACTGACACCTGCACCCTCCAATTTCAAATTGAGAAAAGAACTTGCTGCCAATCCCGATGTAAGTCTCTCCCTCACCTCGGCAATACTTCATGTACGCAAACAACAGGTTATGAGTTCTGTTGCTTTGGCAGTGGAAAAACAGAGAGCCTTTGGAAATAATATTAAACTAGTTGTTCCTCATACAATCACCAATCAACGTCATATTGCAATGAGCTCACGCACCTTCACCGATTCATCCTTTATCAATGGCAAAATCCCCTCGAAACTTGCATTGGCATTTGTAAAAAGTGCCAGTGCAATAGGATAGTGGACAGGATGCCCAGATAAATTCGAGATGTTTGGACTTTCATCTCTGTGTGCAAAGTAAACGGTATCCCACTCTACAATCTATCTTTTGATAAATCCTATAGAACATTGTATGAGTTGACAATGCAAACCCTAGATCATGATTCGCAACTATTTGAAAATGGTATAACCGAAGATATGTTTGCTAAAACACATGGTATCATTGTTCTGAATTTGTCTGGCACGCAGGATATGAGTATAGTACGTACGGGGAGTGTGCGTTTAGAGTGTACATTTGCCGACCCATTGGCTGAGAGTATTGCACTAAATCTCACTAAATCAATATGAAACCTATTGGGAAATCACTCCCAAAGGCAGTGTTCTACTAGACTTGGCGCCATGAACACCAGTCAAATAATCAATGTATTTAATATGGACCCCTACATGTCCCAGTACAAATCCTATTGTCTGCCCTCGGATTTTCTTGGAAAAATTTGAAGTGTCAAAAATACCTTGATTATTGTTAATAGCAGTCCGTCGACAGTGCTGACGGGTCATTGGCTTTGCATCTTTCAAACAATGAAGACGATTGAATTTTTGGATCCTCTTGGTCTACCCTATACATTCTACACACCCCACATCAGCAACTATATTGAGAGCAGTGGGATAAATATTATTCAAAATTGGAAGAGGGTGCAGGATCTAACGATTAAAAGCTGTGGCTTCCATGCACTACTATATTTTGTGTTCCGATGTCGCGGCTATACTTACAAGCAGTTTATCCACATTTATAGTGACAATCCACATCTGAACGACTTTCTAGTGGAAAATATCCTCTCAGACCTATGCAGTATTGATTTCAGTGCCCTAAGAGTGCTTAAAAAATGTTTGTGAATTTGTTTATTAATAAAATGCATATATATATGCATTAATGTCTTTAAATCTTCACTTTTAGATTTCTTCTTCTTCCTCTTCGGTGTATAGGCAACTGTCGTGAACCACTAATGTCGGTAAATCATTTGGATTCACTGTATATTGATCTTGATTGACTGCAAAGTCAGGGTCACATTTTCTACAGTACAATGTAACTTCACTCTTGTCACATCTCTTTGTAGAGTCAATGATACTATTTGCATTCATATTATGAAATTCACGAGTTTCAATCTGTCTATTTGAAGCAATATCACATACAGTGTTTTCAAATGGTGAATCAAATTCGGTAACTGCCAAATAAAAATCACTTGGTTTATAGTCATAGTAGGCAGTGTCGTCAAAACGATGACGTAGAAACTAAATTGTCTTGTTACCCCAACAGTTAAATCGTTGACCAGATTCCTCTTCCCAGAATAATTTAAATCCAAGACGATACCAATCTCGTAGAAATAAACTAAAATCACCTTTGGGATTCTTTCCAATCATAGCGGAGTAAGTATTCTCCCACTGATCACATTTATCACAGTGACAATTAGAGCACAGGTGCCCTCTAGGGTGAGAGTAACACACCTCTTCAAGACATGAATTGCATCCTTTAATTTGTACTGCATATCCTGTATGTAATTTACAAGGATTACATAATTAACACTTTTCACTATAGTCATCAATAATTGTACAATTCTCACATTGAATCCAACTGCCAAGAGTGTACATACACAATGGACATGCATAGAACTTTTTTTTCGGTTTCCAATGTCAACTCTCTCACAGCTAAAACGAAACTGATCGTCCTCGCTCCATAAATTCAAGGTGGAGGAATGGGGAGGGGAGTAACTGTGACGTTACCTTTTTCGAATGGCGGAGCCATCTACATTGAATCCACTGGCAATGTTTTCAAAAGTATATCCACGATATGATTCTGCTTTGTTCCAATTAATATATAAGTAAATTGAGTATATGCATTTGAATTACATTTTAAAAGTTTCATACAATACTCCAATGGGGGAGAATCAGTCCTAATAATATTGTAATGTGTTCCTTGACGAGAGAATATCCTGCGTTGAAGAGATAACTCGATAAAATCGTCATCAAAAATCAAATGTTTTTCCATGAACACTAGATTTGATCTAATTCTCTCTTTCTCAAATTTATTCATTTTTCAATCCTTTCACTCTGACTGCTGACTCTAGACTGACCCTGATTTGTTAGCCCCTAGCCTAACCTAACCAGAAAGGGAACATTCCGATTTCGAAACAATTTTATTGAATAATTACAACAACAATAATACTAAGCATGTACAATTAGCGATACAGTTTATTGTCTTCGATATGTTTCACCAATGCACTTAAAGCACATTGAAGTCTATTCACATGTGCTATATCAACTTTAGCAGGGAAACATAATTGATCCTCCATTTTAAATTTGCTCAAGGATATCATATATCTTGCATATACTACATCCCATTCCAGACAAAGCCGTGATCCTCTCGTGATTTCCACCGCAATGTTTGTTGCTCTTGTATTATTACCATCAACTCCACTATCAACTTCTAAGAGGGTAAACATTCCACTCATCAACACACAAATATAAATCCAAATGAGTAAAGTCAAACTGTTCTTCTTCTCACTCCCTTGAATTCTTTTCACAGACTAATAGAAACTATAGCGAAAATCCTTTCCTCATATTCGCCGCAAACCTCCGCCGCTAATATGTAAGCGAGCCTCTGATTGGCTGAGAAGGGAGATATATCCGACTCGCTGATTGGCTGAGAAGGATCATAACATTCGTCCCGAGCGTGCACATGGCCAAAACAACAATAACAACAAGATCTTTTGAAAGAAGAGGTCATTGACCCTATCCCCGTTAGACTCAATAATCCAGAAAACATCCATCAAAGTGAGAAAGTTCCTTTTTTTTCATTCTCACTGACAAAAACCATAAAACAAACATAAATTAATGTTTACATCTACGAAAAACATCAAATAAATTGACCAACACACATAACCGTCCAAGAAACAACCATAAAAGTAGAAAATTCCTGTTTTTTCAAGTGAGAAAAATCCTGTTTTTTCATTCTCAGTACGAAAACCATCTCCCTAGGCACTCTATGCCCATACAATGTGTGGGGTTCGGAGTAGCACCTCCCATTCTACTTAGGGGGGCGAACCCTCTAATATATGTATTAAAAACATATGAATATAAAAGTTCGTTAGGTAAGTTAGTTCGTAAGTTACGTATATTTATTACTAATAAAAACGTTCGTAAATAAAATTAAACAAGTTTCAAGAAAGCCATTTAACCAAATTAATGTAAAACTAATATTCAGATTTTGTTTTAATTATTTATGTACGGTGAGCCAAAATCAAAACCTGCATTAATTCAAAAACTTTCAAAAATTAAATAAAAAAACATGTTTTTTTAACTGAAAGTTAAGAACGACGTTAAAACTTAAAACGAACAGAAATTATCCCGTATATGAAAGGGGCTGTCCCCTCCTCAACGCCTCGCTCTTTACGCTAAAGTTTGACTGTCTTAGAACTCTATTTTTTTAAACAATAAAAAACATTACCGTAAAGAGCGAGGCGTTGAGGAGGGACAGTCCCTTTCATATATCGAATAATTTCTGTTCGTTTTAAGTTTTAACGTCGTTCCTTACTTTCAATTGAAAAAATTGTTTTTTTTATTTAATTTTTTACAAAGAGCAGTTCTTTTCGCTATCCAGTCCTGACTTCAGATACAAAAAAAGGTTCTTCCTGAATGAAAGAAAGAAAAAAAAAATTTTATAAGCCCTTTTACGAAACTTTTATAATATACCCTTTCAGAAAAAATAGAACAAAGTATATATCTTACAGTCATAAATATAATTTTTTTTAGTAATCCAAAAGTTTATCGTTTCAAACTATATTATATTCGCCCTTATAATTCACCCTTTTTGACAAAATAGTGATTTGCAAGATTATTATACAAGGAATGCGGATAATCTGGTAACAGAGTATAGGAGTGGAAGTCGTACTGGATTTTGAATGAAACATCTGGGCCAGGGGGTATGGAATTCTCTCCCAGATAGTGTTTAAGGCGGCTGAACACCAGCATTTTCTTAAAAGGAAAGTAAAGAATTTTTTTAGGGGGTGAGGAGCCAGGATTCAGAGATTGAAGATTTTTATTATTATTTGTTTTCTTTTGTTAGTGTCTTGTTCTTTTCTTCTTCTGTGTTTTCTGTGAATGTTCATCAGTATGTGTGAAAATGAAGTTTAAAATTTACTTAGAAATTTAAGTTATTTTTTAAGTATGTTGAATTAGTTTGTGGTGTAATGGGATCAATTTTCAAAAACATCAAAATTTTCCGATTAAAGTTACCAAAGCGAAATAACATCACCCAAAATATGAACCTGAAAATTCAAGTAACCTACAGATCGAGCAAGTCTCAAACGTTCAATTTAAAATAGTGAAACAAATGTATTTGATTCAAACATACAGTGTAAAAATCTTTCCTACAGAAAATGTAATAAATAAATCCGATCCCGCGTCGCCAAAGTATACAATAAATATCAGTCTGACCAAATCTTATATGACAGGTGACTAACAATGTAATTTAAATCGTAAGAGCTTGAAATTCCAAACTATCAAGAGATGGTAGAATATATTATACAAAAAAATAGTCTCTCGAGATACCAAATATTTTTGTGTAGTCTAATTGCATTGTTCTGAAAACTAAGTTTAGAACTCTGTATCTCATTGTAACTAAATCGTATTGTCCTTTAACAACTTTCACAGAAATAAATTATAAGTCTTCTAGAAACTAAGTGACACCACGCTAGCAAAATGTTACAATTTAAAACTTTGTTTGTTCTGAAAAATTCCAGTGATATCTTAAAAGTCATAAATTGTAATTAAACCCAAGTAGCTCATTGGTATATCACTACCCAATAGTAATATAGGACATACAGTTGGAACCAATAGAATCAGTGTAGTGTATTTTTTAGTAACGCCTGAACGTAACCGCTGGCGAAATTGCAGAAAGTAGATAGTTAGGACTTAGCAATTTTTGCACCAGTCTTTTAGGAGTCTTTTACCAGTCTTGCGACAGTCTTTTGGAATCGATTGTGTGTTTATTATGTGAATTTTATGTGAAACTAAAAACAGTTTTATTGAACGTTATTTGTACTGCCCCAGTGAACAACTTTTAGTGTCTCTTACTGCAAAGTGCTTTTGATATTCCCGCCAAGCTCTGTACCAATTATGTGAGTAAAAATAAATACATTACTTTCTTATTTTATTCTCTTTATGTTAGTATTTCTCAAGATAGTTAGTCCTTGTGGCTCCACTCGCTCTGAAGGGAACCTGAAACCCTTCAATCTGATTTCGACTCATTATGGCCATTAATATATGCTCCCCATTTGAACAGCTAATCTAAGCTCCCCACAAGCGAAATTCCGCCTCCACTCAGGTATGCTACTCGCGAACTGTCGACTAAGAGTTTAACTGAAAATTACCCGTAGAAATAATTAACTGAAAAATTCATATACAAAGAAATAACTTAAAGAACTTAAAGAAAAAGAACAAAAACTCTCCCTTTTTATTAAGAACCCCCCCTCCCCATTAGAATTGGCGCGGCCTGCTTAAAAGAGCAAAGCACAAGAACAAAATTTTCTACAAAAAAAGATTATTGAGAAAAATTACGCATAGGGAAAGTGCAATATCTTGTGCTTGCTTTGAAGTGCAATATTTTGTGCATGCTTTGAAGTGCAATATTTTGTTAGGCCAAAGTCCCCTTAAAATAGTAACAAAAAAATAGAATTTGGAAGTGTCAAATTTGAATAATATCAAAAAAATAAAACCAGTGCTGAATTTTAATTAATTAAAAAACAATATGTCGTTAGATCCAAACGAACAATTGTTAAAGCAAAAACTTATTGCCAAAACAGTGGAAATTTCAAAATCCCTTCCTTCATATAACGGAGATTCAGATGTATATGATTTTAGTATCCAATTAAACCAATTCATAGAAGTAACTCAAACGGACTTAAGATCATTAGTAGGCATGTTATTAATGAGACTTAAGGGGCAAGCATTAACATTCCTAAAACAAATAGAAAATGCAATAGGGGAAGATAACAACCTTCCAATAAACTCAATAGAAAAATTGCTAAAAGCGTTCCGAGAAAGATTTTTTGAAACCAGTTCAACACACAAATTAAATCACGGAGCTGTATGTTTTGACGAAACACAAAATGTTAGGAAATACCTACACAAGGCATTGGTATCCATTGAGGCTAAATACGGAAAAGATTCTGGTCCTTTATACGATAAAATTGTACTAAAGGCTTTCATGCAAGGATTGAGCCCCAAACTGTACCGAATGTTGATATAAAAAAAAATTCAAACATTAGAGCTAGCAGTCCAGGAAGTAGAGAGAATGATTGAAAATGACTCGATTGTGGCAAACCACAATAAGTCAAGAATAAATAATGCAGAAGATTAATCTCCGGGACGATCACGAGGAATTTCTCCAGGATTTTTTTCGAGAGATAACTCAACCAGACCAAACCAAAATAGATCTCCAACCCCTACCAGGCAAAGAATTGTACGTTTTGTACCCACGAAAACGGCAAAATACGCAAATAAACCCCCAATTATATGTTATGCATGTATAACCGTTTGTTTTAATAAACGGTTATACACCCCCAGTTTTAATAACCGTTTGTTCGGGAGAACAAACTTAAATGCCAATGGGTCAGGAAGTTATAGAAATAACCCCCCACGGCTCCCATCGTTCCGCAACCCATACCAACAAGGATTTGCGTATTCAAATCCTTCCCCCGACCGACAAAATAATTATCGGTTCCCCAACGCAAATACGCAACAAAACATGTACCAAATCAATTCACGAACAGTGTATCTGACTAGATTCAACAGGAATACGAGCTATAACAGAGGATATTTTTTCCCGACGGGAAACGAAAGAAATTTTTCGGGATATGAAATTTTTCGTCAATACAAAATGAACAAATGCCGCGAGCCGTCGGCACAAGAAATTCCAACCCACGCAATTATACGTGGCAACCAAGACAATCAAATGACAATCAACTTGGAACTTCCGTAACAAGTGAAATTCCCACCGAACCCCAATGTTAAACCCCAACCTATCAAATAAGTGCACAGCGAAACGAATTAGGCCCCCAAGAAAATTAACCGGGACCCTGGAGGCCAGTATTTTTTATAGGTCCCTTCCAGTAGTTGAACCTTCTTTAAGTGATAATAATGACATATTACCTATATTAAATGATTTTTGTGTTGCAAGTATTAATTTCAAAGCATTAATAGATTCCGGTGCTTCAGTTAACATAGTAAACTCGAATGTATTTAATAGACTACCAATATACATTAAGCGACGGAAAAACTTCAATATTCCCAGTTTAACTAGTGTCAAAGGACATAGATTGGAATCAATAGGCTCCATACGTCTAGATGTGACGAAAGATAATAGAATTTTTCCTACAAACTTCGTAATATACAAGAATTTCCCATATGAGGCTATAATCGGTGCTAATTTTTTAAAATCTAATAAAGTGTTAATAGATATAGCAAATAACAGACTCGTGTATCCATACGATCCTATTCTCCAACGCGTGGAGTGAGGGGAAGCAACAATTAATAGAATAAAATCTTTTGTACCCCATCTCTCGTCCTGTTGGAGAAAATCAAGCAGAAAATGGATCGAGTAAATAAAAACAAAAATAGGGAAAATGCAGGAGTATAGACAAACAGAAATAAAGAAAATAGCTTAATTATGGAACGAAATAATAAATCCAGGTACTGTCCCCTTACAGCCAACTTCACAAGGGGAAGATTTGACGCAACCAAGCGCCAATCTTAACTTAATTGAAAATGACTCGGAAGAAAAATACTATAGATTTGCGGTGCGTAAAACAAAAATCCCCCCAAAAAACGATGCAAAGAATTCAAATCTCACAAATAGTCACCTCCGTAAATGACAATTCCGAAATTTGGTTTGCATCCCCGTGTAAAGAAATCCCCGAAAATCTGTTTTGTGAAGAACAGATCATTTTATATGAGAAAGGAGAAGGTTTTATTTGGTTGACTAACACATATGAAAATTATACGATTACATTAAAAAAGAGAACATGCCTCGTTGAAATACAAGTGATTTCCGAGTGCAAGATGAATGAGTGGAAAAACTCCAAAAAAACATTAGTTAGCAGTATTGGTGTTAGTAATCCAAAGAATAGGTACCCATTAACAAAATCCCAATTTTTGAATAAATTTAAATTAGACCATAGCCAAGATACGCAATTAAAAGAAAAATTATGTGAATTGCTCTAGAATTTTAAAGATATATTTTCCACATGTGAAGAAAATATTGGATTTATACCGTTCTATGAACATTCTATCCAAACTACAGGGCTGCCTGTAGCTAAACAGCCCTACTGCATCCCTCATCCCTACAAAGATTGGTTAAAAAATAAAATCCGCGAATTAGAAAGAAACAATATTATACGGCCAAGTATAAGCCCGTATTCAGCCCCTGTTATACTAGTGCCAAAAAAGAACAAGGACCTTAGGGTGGTAGTAGACTATAGAGCCTTAAATAAGCAGGTAGTTAGCGACAAATTTCCCCTGCCCCGAATTGATGAAATCCTAGACTCCATCTCAACCAAAAATAAAATTTTTACATCTCTTGACCTCACACAAGGTTATCATCAGGTTAAGATAGCAGACAATGACGTCTATAAAATGGCTTTTTCGACAACGGAATGTGGTTCTTATGAATATTTAAGAGTACCCTTCGGACTTAAAACTAGTTCAAGTGCACTATGTAGACCTCTGTTACACTTTTACGAGGTATAGAAAATATTATCTACTTCGTGGATGATGTGATCTGTGTAGGGGAGACCCCAGAGGATCATTTAAACACATTAACCAAAGTTTTCCAAAAATTCAGAGAGGGTAATCTGAAATGTAGACCTGAAAAAGTAAATTTACTTCAATCCGAAATAAAATTCTTAGGAATAATAGTGACCCAAGGTCAAATATCACCGGACCCTGAGAAGATAAAATGTGTAGAGAATCTTAAGCTGCCAAAAACTATAAAACAATTGAGAGCCATTATTGGTTTAACAAGTTATTTCAGAAAATTTATACGCAACTACGCCCAAATTGCAAAACCCTTAACGGACCTGACTAAAGGGACCAGCCAAAATATCACCTGGTCAAATGAAGCTAAAACTTCATTAGATACTCTCAAGAAAGCTCTTACTTCTGAACCAGTATTGTCGCTACCAGACTTCGAAAAAGGAAAATTCGTGGTTACCACTGACGCCTCAGCTACGGACATAGGTGCAATCCTTTCCCAATTAATCCCTATAGAAAACTACCCCGATCCCTTACAAAAACCCCCTCAGTATATAGAGAAAGTAATATGCTATTCAAGTAGAACTCTATCGAAAGGCGAAAGAAGTTACTCTGCAACGCAATTAGAGCTGCAATCTATAATCTACCATTTAGATAAATTCAGAAATTACTTAGTGGGCCGAAAGTTTAAGTTGCGTTCGGACCATAAAAGCTTACAGTACCTAAACACATTCAAAAATCCAAATGGAATCTTAGCTAGATGGATAATGAAAATCCAAGATCTGGATTACGAATTTGAACATTTGACCGGTAAACAAAATGCCCCCTGTGATTACTTGAGTAGATACCCCGAAAATAACTCCCCAGATAATTTAAATATAGAATGAAATGCCATTAATCCCAGTAAACAAAAGCACAAGAAGAATAAACCTAGAATCCAAACAGAAGAAAACGAGATTACTCATAGCCCTTTATCCCTAGCTAACATTAAAAGAAACCAAGTTAAGGATGAAATGTGTTTGACTCTCATTAATTTTTTTGTGAATTCCAATAATCTCCCCGATAAGTTCCAACGGACAATAGAAAAACTGTGAGGACCCCTACTCTCTGGCATACCCCAACGCCCCAGTGCCCCAACGCTCAAGTAAATGTTACGACTAGCCAAGACTCCTCAGAAGTCTCTCCGCCACAAGGAACGCCCAAAAGAGAACCATCATCAGATGATTCAGAAAATTAAGGAATACCAATCATGAGAATTAATTGAACACAAAAAAGGAGGTAAAAATTCTTTTATCGTTTAAACGAATAAAAAATATTTTTTCTACATGTCTAATATAGCAAAGTGGGTGCACCTTATAGGATATAGCGTTTAGCGACAAGATATAACGAACAAACTTATAATACGAGCACAACCTCGTTAAACTAGACTAACTATATTTCTGCTAGACAGAATATAGTATTTCCCTAATTATAAAAAAAATATATTACAAATTCAGTCATAAAGGAGAAAGTGCGGTAGACAGCCATCCTAGCTTTACCTGTACCGAGCAGCCCCCCGAGTAGATAAACGTGAGGATCATTGGAGATCGCTTGGTAAGACGGTTGACCTCAGTGCACGAGGATCAAATCCGTGTGCTGGGTTCAATCGTGTATCAATGCATAACCCTTAACCACGATAATTCAAAAATTATTTTTAGTTTTAATGAAGTATTCAAGTGCCGATTCGAGGAGCCTTCGGTGTATCGAGCCTCGAAAGGCTTGATTATTTGTATCCGGATGTTTGATAAACTGAGAGTTCCTTCAGGATAGATTCTACCTCTTCTGAAATCAATTTGATGGGATATTTTATTCAAAAAAAAACGTCATGCCAACGACATAGTCAAACACGGAATTCCAGAATGTACTAACTGTGTTCTATGACGGAGGTTTATCATAACATGATGAATATTTACCTCCATCATAAGGCATATTTGATATCTTTGATGATACGGCATTGGAAATCTTGATTACATGTGTAAACAGTAGGCCAAAGTATAACCCTATTCTAGAAATATTTCATTCACTACAAACAAGAGTTTAGGTATGACTTCCTTCTCTCGCTGTAAAAGTCAAACCTACTGCATCATTGGCACTTTACTGAAAACCAATTTTATGACAAATATTTTCTTTTGTACTTAATATTGAAAATAAACATTAAAATCATAGTAATATTTTGGACTGATGAGCTTTCAGCAATTAATATCATTATACATCAAATATTCAGTTTAATTTATTAGCTCTTTTTAAAGTTGTTAAAGACGAATATAGTTTCACTACAAACAAGTGTTTGGATACTGCCTCTTTTCCTAACTCTAAATAAAAAACAAAAGCATACTGCATCATTGGCGCTTGGCTGAAAACGAATTAGATTGCAAATATTTTCTTTTCCAGTTCTTACAGTATCGAAAATAAAAATAAAGTTAAAGTGAAATAAATTCTTCGACTGATGGATCTTTCAACAATTAATATCATTATACATCAAATACTCAATTTGATGTTGTTTATACTTTCCAAGACTGTTCAAGACGAATATAGTTTTCAGTAAAGCGGCAATAACGCAGTAGGTTTTATCCTTTTACAGTGAGAGAAGAAGGTGATACCCAAACTCTTGTTTTTATTGAGATTTGTTCGTTTCAAGCTTGATTTGCATGTTCAATTTAAATTTCACTCGTTTTAAGATTTATTTATCAATTTACATTAATATCTATTGTATGTTTGTTTGCATTGATTGTTTATTTAATTTCTGTTCGTTTTAATTTTCATTTATACTTCAATAGCAAAATACTTTTTTTCGTTTAAAGCTTGATTTTCATATTCAATCTAAGCATTACTCGCTTTAAGATTTATTTATTCATTTATGTTATTACTTGTTGTATGTTTTTGCTATGATTGTTTATTTAATTTCTGTTCGTTTTTGGTTTCATTTACTCTTTAATAGCAATTTCTGGTCGTTTTGAGTTAGAATTTTAAAAGGTGTTTGTATCTGCTGAGCTTAATTTTAAAATGGCCTTTACTTTTCTTTCAAAAACTCATTTTTCGGAAAGCTTTTTTGTAATTAATTTTTGTTCGTTTTTGATTGCCAAAAATTTCAAGTTTTTAGAAATTCCTTATTTTAAAGTCAAACTTTAAAAAAATTCACATGTTCATCAAAGTATCAAAACTGGTATCAAAGTAACAATATCAACGTAAAAAAATGGGTTTGTGTCAACCTCGTAGTTTTTATTATCTGATGTTTGAACTAATTTTAACAAAATTGCTATCTAAAAACTTTTATCGGATGGGTTTGGGGAAAAAGGGCATGTGGGGACTAATTAAGCTTCGGTCTCTTTTGACTCTTGTAAAAGTGAACTAGAACTTTCTATTTTCAATCAAATGAGCCCTCTCTGAAGCTTATACGAGTATACTTTCTATAAGAACAGTATATATCCTCAGAGTAAAACTTACAACACCTGTCCCTGGGCCCTGGGGGGTTGTGTCGACCCCGGACATTTAATATCTGATGGTTTAACAATTTTTAAAAAAATGGTCACCTCAAATTTTTATTGGATGGGTTTATCCATCGGATACATCCAAAGGCGTGGAGGGCGGGAGGGGCTAGTTGCCCACTGATCTTTTTTCACTCTGAAAAAATAAACTACGACTTTTAATTTCCGTTCAAATCAGCCTTCTCTGAAGTTTATACGAGCATCCCTTTCATAAGAACCACCAACGGCCCCAGGACATAGCCTAAAATGCCTGCCCCCTGGGACCTGGGGGGATGTGTCGACACCGGAGTTTTTGTTATCTGACCTTTGAACTATTTTGAATAAATGGCTCTCTCAAAGTTCTTATCGGATCAGTTTGAGGAAAATAAGGCGTAGAGAGAAGGCTAGTTGCACTCCAATCTCTTTTGACTCTTAAAAGAGGAACAATAATTTTTAATATCCAATCATATGAGCCCTTTGAAGTTTATACGAGCATAACTTCCATAAGAACTATATATACCCCAGAGCAATACTTCCAACGTCTTCCTCGGGCCCTGGAGGGGGGGGGGGGGGGGGGGGGTTGTGTCGACACAGGAGTTTTTCTTATCTGACCTTTGAACTTCTTTTTAACGAAATGGCCATACGTAAAGGAGTTTTTATTATATGAAGTTTGAACTATTTTTAACAAAATGGCAATCTAAAAGTTTTATTAGATGTATTTGGGGAAAAGGGCTCTGGGGGCCAGTTGCCCCCGATCACTTTTAACTCTTAAAAATGGGACTAGAACTCTCGATTTCCAATCGAATGAGGCCCCTTTGAAGTTTATACAACGAACCCTTTTATATGAAGTGCCTCTGTAAAAAAAATAAAGGGAGTGTGGGGGGAGGTTGGCTGCCCTACAAATAGTTTTGACTCTTAAAATGTGAATTACAACTTTCAATTTCCAATCAAATGGGCCCTCTAGGAAGTTTATACGAGTATCCCTTCCATAACAACCATATATGCCCCCAGGGCATAACTTGCAACGCCTATCCTCGGGCCCTTGGGGGCTGTGTCGACACCGGAGTTTTTTTTCAGAACCTTGAACTATTTTTAACAAAATATCTAACTAAAAATCTTTATCTGATGCAATTAGGGCGTGGGGGAGGCGGGGCTAGTTGCCCTCAGATCTGTTTTGAATCTTAAAAATTGAACAAGAACTTTCAATTTCCAATTAAATGAGTCCTCTCCAAAGTTTATACGAGAATCTCTTCCTTAAGAACTATATATGCCCCTAGAGCATTACTCATAAAGCCTGCCTCCGGGCCCTGGTGGGATCCGCCGACACAGGAATTTTTCTTATCTGACCTTTGAACTATTTTTCATGAAATGGCTATTATAAAAATTTTATCGGATGGACTTGGGAAAAAAGGGTGTGTGGGGGGGGGGCTAGTTGCCCTGGGATAGCTTTTGACACTTAAAAATTTAACTGGAACTTTCAATTTCCAATCAAATGGGCCCCCTCTGAAGTTTATACGAGCATCCCTTTTATAAGAACCATCTACGCCCCCAGGACAACACTTACAACGCCTATCTCCCGAGCCCTGGGGGGAGTGTTTGTTATATAATTTTAGAGCAATTCCCAAAAAGCTGGATATCTCAAAATTTGTAACGTATGGGTTTGGGGAAAAAGAGCATGGGGGAGCTAGTTGCCAATATCGTTCTTGTATGGCCCCCTGGCATAACTTAAAGCCCTTGCCCTGAGGGTTGTGGGGGAGTGTCTTCCTCAAAAACATGTTTTCTATCAGTAAATCAATTACGCTGAACAAAATGGTTATCTCAAAATTTTGATTGGATGTGTTTAGAAGAATGATGGGCGTGGGGTGGCTAACTACCCTCTAATCACTTTTGACCCTTAAAAAGGACACTAGAACTCTTGATTTCCATTCGAATGAGCTCCATTTGAAGTTTCTACGACGACCCCTTGCATATGATGTGCCTCTGGGAAAAAACATAATAAATTATAAATAATCAGAGGCAACGCTATAGTGTTGCCTATAGTAAAGGCCATACGGCTCCAATGTTTTATTATTATTATTTATTTATTCGTTTTTTTCCCCAGAGGCACTTCATATAGAAGGGGTCGTTGTATAAACTTCAAAGGGGCCTCAACCGATTGGAAATCGAGAGTTCTAGTGGGGTGGGGGCGCATGCTCTAACCTCACTCGAAACTCATGATATTATGATTATTTCACGGCATCCTATATTTTTTTTTCTTTTCTTTGTATAATTTACATCTAAATTTATGCAAATAGAGCTCCAGCGGCCTTTTTTGGCAGAAAAATGAAGGCTCCTAACAAAATCTTAGAATCCTTCATTTAAGTCTATGTAAACAATTGAAGAGCACTTGTAGATCTAACCGTGATCTTCAAACACATTAAAACGAAAAACGACCTATAAACTCCTTAATCAGGAAATTGGAGAGGCGGCGTTTGCTCGACTCGAAAGTCTCATGATATCATGATTATTTCAAAGCCTCTTATACTTCTGTCCGATTTTTTTTGTATAATTTTAATCTATCCAGCGACTTTTTTGGCAGAAAAATGAAGGCAGAGTACTTGTAGATTTAACCTTACTTCTAGAAAAAATTGCAGAGTACTTGTAGATCTAACCGTGGCTTAACCGTGGTTAGCGTTGCCTATAGTAATGGCCATACGGCTCCAGTGTTTTATTATTTTTATTTATTTATTTGTTTATTTATTTTTTCCCAGAGGCACTTCATATACAAGAGGTCGTCGTAGAAACTTCGAAGGGGGCTCATTCATATGGAAGTCGAGAGTTCCAGTGCCCTTTTAAGGGTCAAAACTGATTTGAGGGCAACTAGCCCCCCCCCTACACCCATAATTCCCCCAAACACATCTGAGATAGCCATTTTGTTTGATTTCCAGATACCCAGGGCAAGCCTCAGGGCAAAGGCAAGTAACACCCCTTCCGCGCCCACCATTTCCCGCAACACATCCAATTATAATTTTGAGATAGCCATTTTGTTCACCGTAATTGATTTTCAGATAGGAATTATGTTTTTGAGGAGGACACTTCCCCACAGCCTTCAGGGCAAGGGTTGTAAGTTATGCCCTGGGGGCATATAAGGTTTTTTATAGAAGGCCTTGTCATAGAAACTTCAGAAAAGGATCATTCGGTTGGAAATTCAAAGAGCTAGTGCCCTTTTTAATAGTAGGAAGTGATTGAAGGGCAGCTAGCCCCCCTCTCACCCCCACCTTTTCCCCAAACAAATCCATTTAAATATTTGATACAACCATTTTATTCAGTGTAGTTTTAAGTTCTGGAAATTCGGTCTTTGAGGATGACAACCCCCCACAGCCCTCAGGGCAAGGGTTGCAAGTTATTCCCTGGGGGTATATAAGGTTTTGCATAGACAGCATTGTCGTAGAAACTTCAGAAAGGGGTCATTCGTTTGGAAATTTAAAAGGCTAGTTCCTTTTTTAATAATCGAAAGTGATTCTAAAGCAACTGACACCCCTTCCACTCCCACCATTTCCCCAAACACATTCAATCAAAATTTTGATATGGCCATTTTGTTCAACGGAGTTGAAAGTTCTGGAAATTATATATTTGAGCAGGACACTCCCCTCACAGTCTTCAGGGGCAAGGGTTAAAAGTTATGCCCTGGGAACATATATGGTTTTTATGGAAGGAATGTTCATTTTAACTTCAGAGAGGGCTTTTTTGATTGGAAATTGAAAGTTATAGGCAAGTTTTTTAGAGTCAAAAGTGATTGGAGGGCAACTAGCCCCCCCCCCCACGCCCCTTTTCCTCCAAATTCATCCAATAAAAATTTTGAGATAGCCTTGAAGTTAAAAGTTGCTCAAAAGTCAGATAACAATAGCTCATGTTTCGTCACAACCCCCCAGGGCCCAGGGGCAGGCGTTGTAAGTTATGCCCTGGGGCATATATGGATCGTATGAAAGGGATGCTGGTATAAACTTCAGAGAGGGCTCATTTGATTGGAAATTGAAAGTTCGAGCTCAGTTTTTGATAGTCAAAAGAGATCCGAGAGCAGATAGCTCCCAACGCCTTCTTTTCCCAAACCCATCTAACGAAAATTTTGAGATAGACATTTTGTTAAAAATAGTTCAAAGGTCGGATGAGAAAAAATCCGGTGTCAATACACCCCCCCAGGTTCCAGGGGAAGGCGTTCTAAGTTATGCCCTAAGGGCAAGCATGGTTCTTATGAAAGGGACGCTCGTATAAACTTCATAGAGGGCTCATTTGATTGGAAATTGAAAGTTCTAGTTCACTTTTTAAGAGTCAAGAGAGTTAAGGGCAACTAGCCCCCCCCCCCATGCTCTTTTTACCCCAAACCTATACGCTACGAATTTTTAGATAACCAGTTTGTTGCAAATTGTTCAAAAATTAGATGAGAAAAACTCCCCCAGGGCTGGGGGTATAGGGTTTGTAAGTGTTGTCCTGGAGGCGTATATGGATCTTATGAAATGGATGCTCGTATAACTTTCAGAGGGGCCTCACTTGAATAGAAATTGAAAATTCAAGTTCATGTTCCAAGGACAATCCCCGAGATAACCGAGGACAACTAGCCGCCGCCCCCCCCCCCCCTTACACATCCGTTTTTCCCCAAGCCCATCCGACAAAATTTTTGTAATAACCATTTCATTAAAAATAATTCAAAGGTCAGAGAAGTAAGACTCCTTTGTCGTCGAAACCCACCAGGGCCAAGACACAGGCGTTATGAATAATGCTCTAGGGGCATATATAGTTCTTATGGAAGGGATGCTCGTATAAACTTGGAAGAGGACTCATATGACTGAAAATTGAAAGCTCTTGCTCATTTTTTAAGAGTCAAAAGAGATCGGAGGGCAGTAGTGGGGCCTCACTGCTTTCAAAGACATCCCTAGGAAATTAACATGGAGTTTTAAAGTCATCCCTATCCCTTTTCCCATAGGACTCAAAGTCATGCCCTCTGACGTCACGCGATACACCTGTTTCTAGGCAGCATTCCCGCCCAGGCAAGATTTGGCACGACCATGTATCACAGTTTTAGGTAAAATTCCCACGTGTTTTAACTACTTGGAATGTGGTCCGTATAATACACAAGTTTTAATGATAAGCTTCGACCCTCTTGCACCTGTTCTAGGCGAAATTTCCGCCCAGGCAAGATTTGGCATGTCCAGGCAAGATTAGGCATGTCAAGGCAAGATTATGCAGGTGCTGGAAAGATTCGGCATGTCTAGCCAAGATTTCAAGGACACACCCTCTTCCCTGTTACTAGGCAAAATTATGTGTCTAGGCAAAATCATGTCTAGACACGTTCCCAGGTGGTTGAACTCCCCCACGCTGTTACTCGACAAAATTTCCAGGTGGTTGAAATCCCCTGTGTTGTTTCTACGCAACATCATGTCTAGAAAAAATTTCCCAGATGGCTGAAGTCCCTCGCAAAGTTTTTCTGTTAAAAGCAATAGAGAACTCCCCTGCATTGTTACAAGGCAAAATCCTGTCTAGACACACCCCCAGGTGGATTAAATCCCCTGCGATGTTTTCCAGACAAAATTATTAGCTAGCAAAACTCTCCTGCAATGCTTTTCTCGACAAAAACATGTCTCTCAAGGTGGTTGAACTCCTCGTGCTGTTTCTAGACGAAATTCCCAGGTGACTGAAATACCCTGAGATGTTTTTCCAGACATACCCCCAGCTACCAAGACCCCCCCCCCTGTGATCTTTTTCTAGGCAAAGTTTCCAGAGGGCTGAAATCCTCTACGATGCCTTTCCAGACACACCCCCAGCTAGCAAATCTCCCCCACGTTGTTACTAGACAAAATTCACAGGTGCGACAAAAAATAAAAGATAAAAATGTCATATTATCATATTCACTAAAGAGAACCATCTATTATAGAAAAGGGGCGGGCTTCTAGCCTAAAACCCCCCAGAGAATGGGGGAGGGTCCCCCACGACATCGCTACATCCCCCAAGAAATCATTCAGGCATTTCCTAATAAAAATTATGGTTTTAAATCGCGTGATTCATCCCAAGCCAATCATAACGTCCCACAAAATACCCCAGGCTACCAGAGCATTTCACCCTTGTGACACCACCCCCTCCCCCATCCCATGGGTGACTTGATATTAGTGAGATTTCCCATTTTTGGCAGTCGTTAGAACACCGTGTTTACTGCCAAATTTGATGCACTCCGGGGGGTATTTGTTTTCAAGATATTAATAAAGGGGAAATACGAGTCTGACTCGTCCCAAACAATAAATCTTAAAAACACAGACAGAAAAAAAATTGATGACCAATAAAACATAAAAAAGAAAGCTTAAAAAAAACACGACAAAAAATAAAAGATGAAAATACCATATTATCATATACGCAAAAAAAGAACCATCTATTATAGAAAACGGGGGGGTTTCTAGCCTGCAACTCTGGGGAGTATGGGAGGGGGGAGTGATATTAAATGGAATTTGAACCATGTTAAGAACTGCTACCTGTTAGATTCTCATGTCTTCCATGGGAAAAATTCTTTAATGTCCACACCTTAACTTTTAAGCTGTAGTTCAAGCCACAATGACATTACATGACCCCCCTCCCCAAACCGAAAAATAAATTTCTTAACGCATTTTCTAATAAAAATTATGGTTTTAAATCGCTTGATTCAACCCAACCCAATCCTAATGCCCCACAAAACACAAGACACTGCCATGGCATTTCACCCATGTGACACCGCCCCCTCCCCCATCCCATGGGTGACCTATTATTAGTGAGATTTCCCATATTTTGGCAGTCGTTAGAAAGATGTGTTTACTGCCAAATTTGATACACTCCGGGGGGGGGGTATTTGCTTTCAAGATATTAATAAAGGGGAAATGCGTGTCTTGCTCGTCCCAAACAATGAATCTTTAAAACACTGATACTGTAAATGAAAACAAATTGATAAGCAATAAAACATGAAAAAGACAGCTACAAAACAAGACAAAAAATAAAAGATGAAAATGTCATATTATAATATAGGCAAAAGAACCATCTATTTAAAAAATCAGGGCTTCTAGCCTGCAAGCCCGGAGGGTAGGGGAGAGGGGAGTGATATTAGGTAGAATTTAAGACATATTAAGAGCTTTTAAGGAAATACCCCTTTTTCATTAAGATAAATTCATGGATATTTCACATTATCCTAACAATATTTTCCAGCTCGCACTTAGTAGCCATCATTTTCAGAGGGAGCATTGATAATAGATGTAGTTTTAGGCGTTACTGTACCTTTAAAATGAAAAAGAATAACATGGCAAATTTAAGGAAAGACGAAGGGAGGGAAAGCGTTTTCTCCGTCACCAGCGCAACACTGTTTTTATTTTTTTTATAGTTAAGCAAAGCCCTAATTTTCAGGTGTGCATTTATGGTTATCTTGCCTCCCTCTACTAAGGTACCGACCTGTTCCCTGGTCGCCTCCGAGGAAGTGTCCAGTCCCTCCCCCCCGCCCGAGTGGTTTCTATTAGCCCAGGGTACATTTTTACCAAAATATCAAAACATGCCAAGGAAGGGAAATTCTATTTCGAGAAATTCTTGTTACCATCCACCCCGCGCCCTGTGGGGGAGTTTGGTCTGTGTCTACTCTTTTTGGGGGACGGAGTCCAGCCATACTACGCGCAGTGCGGGTCTGTGTCTACTCATTCCTGGGACGGAATCCAGGCTTCGGCTAGGTGATAAAAGAGGCTAAAAACGGTCTGGCTCGAGATAATTTAAAGGTAGTAATAATAGGGAAATTATCGCTGACTTTCTAGAGCAACCGTCTAACGTCAGAGCATCCCTGTACGAGAAGAGTAGATGTTCAAACCGGCAATAAATTATGCTTATGGTCCAGAGTGGAATGGCGCTACGACACTGTTTTCACACTAGCACCAGTTCTCCACACAACACCCCCCCCCCTTTGAAAACAGAGAAGCCCCCTATTTTTCTTTACTAGTGTTAGATACTTTAAGCATTTCACCTCACAATGTTACACTATAACTACTCTAAAACCTCCCCTCTCATCACCCCCATCTCCCCAAAACACTTTTCAGACATTTCTCGCTAAAAATTTTATTTTCAAATCATTCATTCGGGTTTTCGCAAGCAATTCAGCCCACAGTACAGCACTATAACTACTCTAAGACACCCCTCTGCCATCACCACATCCCCCAATCACAGACACTTTCTTAGAAGTAGCGTTTTTTGTTGTGATGACAACTTATCTGTTAGAAGTAACAAACTTTCTGTCAAACATACACAATTTTCCTTAGAAGTAACAATTTCTCGCTATGATAACAAGTTTTCTGTTAGAAGTACCAAGTTTTCTTTAACACTAACAATTTGTCTCTTCGATGTAACAATATTTTTCCTTAATACTAACATACTTTTTCTTAACACACCCAAATTTTCTCTTAGAAATAATATTTTTCGTCAATGATAACATGTTTTCTGTTCGAACTAGCAAGTTTTCTGTCAAAGATACCAAATTTTTCTTAGAAGTAACATTTTTGGATTGTGATAACAACTTTTCTGTCAGAAGTAGCAAGTTTTGCTTAACACTAACAAATCTTCTCTTCAAAGTAACAACATTCTTCCTTAATACTACCAAACTTTTACTTAACATTAACATATTTTCTCTTCGAAGCATCAACTTTTTTCCTTAATACTAATATACTTTTACTTAACACACTCAAATTTCTCTTAGAAGTAACACTTTTCGTCAGTGATAACACGTTTTCTGCTTGAACTAGCAAGTTTTCTGTCAATGATACAAAACTTTTTTTTGAACTAATAAGTTTATCGTTATGATGACAACTTATCCGCTAGAAGTAACAAATTTTCTACCAAACATAACAATTTTTCTTAGAAGTAACAATTTTTCGTTATGATAACAAGTTTTCTGTCAGAAATAGGAAGTTTTCCTTGAAACAAACAAATTTTTCCTTCAAAGTATCAACATTTTTCCTTAAAATTAACACACCTTTAATTAACACACTCAAATTTCTTTTAGAAATAATATTTTCCGTCACTGATAAAACGTTTTCTGTTTGAACTAGCAAGTGTTCTGTCAACGATACCATATTTTTCATAGAAGTATTAATTTTCCGTTATGATAATAGGTTTTTTGCCAGAAGTAGCAAGTTATCAACTTCAAGGTATAAACTTTTTTCCTTCAAACTAAGACACTTTTACTTAACACACTCAAATTTTTCTTAAAAATAATATTTTTCGTCAATGATAACACGTTTTATGTTTGAACTAATAAGTTTTCTGCCAAAGATACCAAATTTTTCTTAGAAGTAACACTTTTTTGATTGTGATAACAACTTCTCTGTCAGAAGTAACAAGTTTTCATTAACACTAACAAATCTTCTCTTCAAAGTAACAACATTCTTCCTTAATACAATCAAACTTTTACTTAACACTAACAGATTTTATCTTCGAAGCATCGACTTTTTTCCTTAATACTAACATACTTTTAATTAACAGCCTTAATACACTCAAATTTCTCTTAGAAATAAGACTTTTCGTTAGTCATAACAGGTTTTCTGCTTGAACTAGCAAGTTTTCTGTCAAAGATACCGAATTTTTTCTTAGAAGTAATAATTTTTGCGTTATGATGACAATTTATCCGCTAGAAGTAACAAACTTTCTGTTAAACATACACAATTTTTCTTAGTAGTAACAATTTTTTCGTTATGATAACAAGTTTTCTGCCAGAAGTAGCAAGTTTTCCTTAACACTAACAAATTTTCCCTTCAAAGTATCAACTTTTTTCTTAAAACTAACATAATTTTACTAAGCACATTCAAATTTCTCTTATAAATAATATTTTTGTCAGTGATACCACTTTTTCTGTTCGAACTAGCAAGTTTTCTGCGAAAGATAGCAAATTTTTATTAGCAGTAACAATTTTGGATTATGATAACAACTTTTTCGACAGAAGTAGCCAGTTTTCCTTAACACTAGCAAATAGTTTAATCAAAGTAACAACATTCTTCCTTAATACTAACACACTTTTACTTAACATTAAATTTTTCCTAGAAATAACAAGTATTTTCTTAACAGTAAAAAATTTTTTAATTACTCCAACTTATCCGTCGAAAATAACAGATTTTTTCTTAAAATTAACAATTTTTCGTCACTGATAACACTATCTTTGCTAGAACTAGCAAGTTGTCCAGCAAAGATAAAAAAAATATCTCAGAAGTAACAATTTTTTCGTTTGTGATAACATTTTTTATGTCAGAAGTAGTAAGTTTTCCTTAACACTAACAAATTTTCTCATCGAAGTTACAACATTTTTTCCTTAATACTAACAAACTTTTACTTAAAACTATCAAGTTATCTTAGAAGTAACAGGTTTTTTCTTAACACTAACAAATTTTTCTAATATGTTTTCCATACTTTTACCAACTTTTCCATAAACATAACAAATTTTCCTTAAAAGTAACAATCTTGCGTAACTGATAACACGATTCCTCCTAGAACTACCAAGTTGTCCATCAAAGATAGCAAATTTTTCTTAGAAGTAAAATTTTTTCGTTTGTGACAACATCTTTTCTGTCAGAAGTAGCAAGTTTTCCTTAACAGTAACAAATTTTCTCATCAAACTAACAACATTCTTCCTTAAGACCACCAAACTTTTACTTAACAGTAGCAGATTTTCTCTTCGAAGCATGAACTTTTTTTCTTAATACTAACATACTTTTACTTAACACACTCAAATTTCTCTTAGAAATAACACTTTTTATCAGTGATAACGCGTTTTCTGCTTGAATACGCAAATTTTTTGTCAAAGATACAAAATTTTTTTCCTAGAAGTATCAATTTTTTCGTTATGATAACAAGTTTTCTGCCAGAAGTAGCAAGTTTTTCTTAACACTAACAAATTTTCCCTTCGAAGTATCAACTTTTTTCCTTGAAACTAGCACACTTTTACTTAACACACTCAAATTGCTCTTAATAACAATATATTTCATCATTGATAACATGTTTTCTGTTCGAACTAGCAAGTTTTCTGCCAAAAATACCAATTTTTTTTAGAAGTAACAATTTTTTGATTGTGATAACAACTTTTCTGACAGAAATAGCAAGTTCTGTTTAACACTGCCGAATTGTCTCATCGAAGTAACAACATTCTTCATTAATACTAACAAACTTGTACTTAACATTAAATTTTTCCTAGAAATAACAAGTATTTTCTTAACAGTAACAAATTTTTTTATAACTCCAACTTATCCATCGAAGATAACAAATTTTTTCTTAAAATGTAACAATTTTTCGTCACTGATAACACGATTTCTGCTAGAGCTAGGAAGTTGTCCAGAAAAGATAACAAATTTCTTCTAAAAGCACCAAGTTTTCCGTCAAAAATAACAAATCTTCTCTTTGAAGTAACAACTGTTTTCCGTAATACTAACAAACTTTTACCTAACACACCCAAATTTCTCTTGGAAGTAACATTTTTTTGTCAGTGATAACACGTTTTCTGCTTGAGCTCGCAAGTTTTCTCTCAAAGATACCAAATATTTTCTTAGAAGTAGCAATTTTCGTTATGGAGAAAAGTTATCTGTTAGAAGTAACAAGTTTTCAATCAAACATACCAAATTTGTCTTGGAATTAACAATTTCTTCGTTTATGATAACAATTTTTCTGTCAGAAGTAGCAAGTTATCCCTAACACTAAAAAATTTTCTCATCGAAGTAATAGCTTTTTCTTAATACTAACAAACTTTTACTTAACACTATCAAATTTCTCCTAGAGGTAACAGGTTTTTAACAAGCTTTCTGTCAAAGTTAGGTTTCTCTACGTTTCTTTACGTTTAAGATAGGTTCATTTAATTTAGATTTGAAGACAACGAACACCCCATCTACGCCTACCAATTCCCCAAGCACATCCAATCAAAATTTTAAGATAACCATTTTGTTCTGCGTATTTTATTTTCAGATGGAAATTATATTTTGAGGAGGAAACTCCCCCAGAGCCCTCAGGGCAAGGTTTGTAAGTTATACCATGGGTACACATAAGCTTTTTAATGAAGGCTTTGTCGTGGAAACTACAAAAACGGCTCATTCTAATGAAGATTCAAAGGGTTAGTGTCCTTTTTAATATTCAAAAGTGATTGGAGGGTAACTAACTCCCCTCCCACGCCCAACTTTTCCCAAACACCTCCAATTAAAATTTTGAGATAGTTATTTTGTTAAACCTCGTTGAAAATTCTGGAAATTAGGTCTTTGAGGATGACAACCCCCCGCAGCCCTCAGGGCAAGGGTTGTTAGTTATGCCCTGTGGGAAAGGTTTTCATAAAAAGCGTTGTCGTAAAAACTTCAAAAAAGGGCTGATTCGATTGGAAAATTAAATGGCTAGTGTCCTTTTTAATGGTCGAAGTGATTGAAAGGCAACTAACACCCCTTCCACGCCCAGCATTTCCCCTAACAAATCCAATCAAAATTTTGAGATATCCATTTATCAGTTATCATTCAGCATTTGATCTGTGAACATCTGTTGATATTTAAGCCGGATTAAATTTGGAATAAATTACAGTGGATTGCAGGGGCCGTCAGTTTCGAAATAAGTGAAATAATAAATTGATAATTACGGACTATTTTACCATTGGATATATTTACTCACTCATATAAGGTCATGTATTATTTTACTATCTTTTTAATTTGATTTGATAATCTGATTATAATTCAATTTTGCTAATAAGCGAGCAGAAGAGGGGAGTTTCTTCTCGCAAGGGCCGTTGTACCTGCCGGGAGTGTTACTCCCTTAAACTGCGGGGATCTATTAGCAAGAAACTACACTTCCTTCACTTATTGGTATCTGGTTCATATGATATGTACAGTAAATAATGAATAATGGACTTGTTTTTTCGCCGGTTTTAAATTTTTTGCAATTTAACCGTGGTAATGGAGTGAATGAAAACGAAATACTGAAATTTGGAAAGGAGTTTTTTCTGGACTTGCCGAGTGTAATCGAAGCTAAAAAAAACTCCTCTGCGATGTGGCTGTACCTGGGACTGAGCTTCCGAGAATACAGGGGCCGAAGGCATTGGAAAGCCATTTGAAGGATATGTTAAGCATATTCGTGAAATGTGACGATGAAGACAAAGACCTACCGATGTTTGTAATTCGTTCTCCAAATGATGTACCTGTCATCTCTGCTTTGGTTTATTCGAGTTTGAACGTGAAATTGAATGGAATGGAACACTTCCTAAAGACTGTTACAAGTAAGTTTGATTCGTATGATAATCACTTTCCACCATTGCCTGCCCGTGCGACGCCGTCAACTGACTCTCACACCACTGTTGTTGTCTCTAAAATGCCGCAAACACTAAATGATCCTATAAAACGCAAAGGCGTGTTCGATAAAGTTAGCTGTCATGATGCAGTTACCAAGCTGAGTTTGCGAGGTGACAAATGGCTAATCAATATTAATAAATTACTTGCTGAAGAATTCAAAGACTATATTTCAGTGATTTTAACAGAATCTCCATCCAAGGTGATCATTAAGCCGTTTTTTGGGATAGTTAGAGGAATATTGAAGGACTTGACCTCTCATTTTTTAGGATATCCAGGTTTGGTGGAAGCTATGCGGCTCGGTGACACTGGCACCTTTAAGCTTGAGTTTTGTGACTCAATGTCAAAAGCCAAGGCTATGCAAAATGGCGTTAAACTTGGATTTGAATATTTATCTCTGAAAGAATATCTGTCGGCACCTTGGTTCTGTCTAAAATGCCGTTCGCCAGACCATAGAGTAGCTGATTTTGCAAGTTTGGTTGCGAAGTGTTCACGCTGTGCGGGCCCTCATATTTCCGCCAAGGGTTCTCCCGGCCAGCTTGAGGCCAGATGTGCCAATTGTGGTGAAAATAATACCTCCTTTAGTCTTAGATGCAAAGTGCTGAGAGATATCATTGCCGAGAAGAAATGATTGTGCATGTTTCGATTGTTTCGCTTAATCGCGTTTGAAGGAGCATATAATTGATGAATTGTGTGACCAGTTTGACATAGTATACCTTCAAGAACACCTCCTGACTTCTATTAGTATTAACGTATTAAAAAGAAGTCGTAATCATTCTGTTTTTACAACTAATGCTGAGTTCACTTTTGGTAGACCTTCTGGAGGCCTCTTGTGTATTGTTAAGAATAACCTGTATCGACTGGCTATGATTTCATAGTGGTTGGTGAATTCAACACATATATTACAAGTCAGTCAGTTCGATCCGATATAGTCCTTGATGCTTTTTCTGCTTATAAAATAGTCAAGAAAAGTGTTGATTATTCATATATTCACCAATCTGGAAGTTTGTTTAATATTGACCATGTAGTTTCCTCGCCAAATATTAATGTATCGACTGTTCTTGTTCATGAAGACGATCGTGATATTGGCCACCTCCCGATTTTGTTTTCTGTTTCCCTAGTCGCTTCCCGTTCTACTAGACCATTCATACAAAGTTCTAAGTGGTTTTACAGGAATAACTGGAGTAGAGCTAATTTTACACTTTATGTTGCTACGTTGTCCGCATTATTGGGTTCTATAAAAGTTCCTTACCATTTGCTTCAAGTTACTGACCGTTTCTCAAATGATAAGCAGTCTCTAAATGAATAATATGATAAAGTAATTTGGTAATTAAAACAAGCAGAGGCGACTGCTGTTCCTCTAGAAAAGATTAAAGTTAAAACTAAAAAACCAGAATGGGTTTTGGACCCAGAATTAAAAGTTGTAAAGAATAAAGCTAATTTTGGCTACGAATATGGGTGTCTTGCAGTCGGCTAAATCGAGGAGTTGTCTTCGATCTGAAGCACAGTATCAAGCGTGCTTATAAAAAACGTTTACGGCAGTCTAGGGTATCTGGTTTTGATTTTCCTGCATCGGGAAAGGAGTGGTCTCATGTCCTGAATTCGGATAAGCTTAGTAATGAGTTTTCTGAAAGTCCTGTAGCAGTTCATACTTGGGTGTCGTATTATAATGATATTTTCGGCAAGGTGAACCCGGAAGTTGAAAAACTTTTTAGTAAAGGCGCTTTTTTGCGTGCACCAGATAGACTGTTTCAGCTCAACCAGTCAACCAGATTGAGCTCTACTGACGTTTTTGCGAGAAACATTGACAAACCCAGTTATCATGAAAACTATTTTTGCGTGAAACAAGAGACTGGTTAAAGGTGTGGTTTAACCAAAACTGGCACTGTTTATAAACCGTTTGTAACCGTTGTATAAATGTTTGTAACCGTTTGCATGAACTTTTCGGCAGATACTTTAAACTGTATGGTGTTTGATGTCAACAATTGAAATTTGTAGGGTTCATATATTGATAATATAAACATCCAGTAGGCATAACAAATTCACCAAAAGTTGAAAAATATTTAGCTAGGCTATTTTTTTGGATATAATGTGTATAAAATTATCAGAGCACTACTGAGCTATCTTTAGAACTCCATATATTACATTAATCAATTAGAGTTTGAAGCTGATCAGAAGAGTTAACTTGTAGGCTAATCACTTTACACAATTTGGGATTCTTTTTATTTATTCAATTGTCTAGGTTGTAGATCCTTAGGTGTGTCTATGGTTAATATTTTTGGTAAATTTGCAGTTTGCAACATAATTAAGCTAGGATCAAAGTGAATACATTTATTTGATGCATTCTAGGTAAAATTGTAGTTTAGCTACTTTATCCTATCTTGGAAAAGAGCTGGGTTAGGAAAAAGAAACTTTTAGGGATGAGTCTAGAGACTAAGTTTGTCCCAGGAAGGTATTTTGAAGTACCTACCTTGGCATTTGCCTAGAAAACTAACTGGAGAAAAGGAAACATGTTAAGAATAATTCTTTCTTTAAAATAGTCAACCTTGCTGTAATTTATCCTCTGCCTCTCTGCCTCTCTGCCTCTCTCCTGCCTCTCTCCTCTTCTGCCTCTCTCCTTTTATCCTCTGCCTCTCTGCCTCTCACGTTTCTGCCAGCTATTGTTTTATAACAGTTGATTCAATTTACAGGAACAAGGGTTAAAAAAACTGAGAGACATTGGAAAACTGATAAGATATCTATAATTTGGTCTATATAGTTACACATTGGGGGGAGGGGGTAAGGTATAGTAAGGCTGCATGCAAAATGTGTTAACTATTATTATTCTGCATATTTTGAAATAAGAATAGTTTCCCAAACATGTTTCCTCCTCTCCAGTTAGCTCTCTAGCCAAAAACCTCTACTCCTCCATTTAGAGGCAAGTGACCTTTGATGTCCTTTAAAAATCTGTGTTTTATGTAAGTATAACCTTACAAAACATTTCTTCTGCTTAAATTAAGTACAAGAACTTTTTTCAGCTTCACAACTTTGCTCAATTCCAATTTATAAGGTTTCAAAGATCTGCAAATACTCTTCAGAAATTTAGAAAAAAAAACCCATTGATATGGCTAAAAAACTTTACTGAAATAACAATAATTGCATTTTTAGAACTAAAGCCTGAGAAAAAGAAACTGGTCTTAGAAAATTAAGGTAAAATGTTGTTTTTTTTAAATTTCAATAGCTAATTGACCTGTCAAGTAGGCAAATTTCTAAGACATAGAAATCAGATGAGAGTTAACATGGAAGCTTGGAAATACCTTCCCAGAGTATGTTTTTGGCCCAGAATCCATCATTGATAGAAAACATCATTGAAACATGTTAAGAATAATTCTTTCTTTAAAATAGTCAACCTTGCTGTACTTTATCCTCCGCCTCCCCTTATGTGCAAATATATAGACCAATTTGTATCTTAATACATTCTGCCACCTGTAACTTTTCTTCCAGTTATTTTTTTGTCACAGTTGATTCAATTTACAGGAACAAGGGTTAAAAAAACTGAGAGACATTGGAAAATTGATAAGATATCTATAATTTGGTCTATATAGTTACACATTGGGGGGAGGGGGTAAGGTATAGTAAGGCTGCATGCAAAATGTGTTAACTATTATTATTCTGCATATTTTGAAATAAGAATAGTTTCCTAAACATGTTTCCTCCTCTCCAGTTAGCTCTCTAGCCAAAAACCTCCCCTCATCCCTTTAGAGGCAAGTGACCTTTAATGTCCTTTAAAAATCTGTGTTTTATGTAAGTATAACCTTACAAAACATTTCTTCAGTGTTAAGGAATCATGTTGGTGATATAAACATATAGCACATAGTAATAAGTTTAATAGTTTACTCCGTTGTTATAATTTCAATAGCTAATTGACCTGTCAAGTAGGCAAATTTCTAAGACATAGAAATCAGATGAGAGTTAACATGGAAGCTTGGAAATACCTTCCCAGAGTATGTTTTTGGCCCAGAATCCATCATTGAAAGTTGTATTTTCCTACCCGAACCCCTTTACAAGATAGCAAAAAGTAGTTAAGCTAGAATTTCATTGCCTTTTGTTATGCTTTTTCAAAATTCAATAATCACTTCTGGGGCAAATTCCTTTTTGAGCTCTTAAAGGACTAAAAATGGCCCATAGTCACCAGAAGCTTATAAGCTTGTTTTATAAAATGAAACTGGCTAATGAGAAAAAATTGCCATTTGTAGTTGATTCAGGAATATTTCTTTAGTCTTGATTATAAAATGTTATTAACAAAACAAATTTGAGTTTTTATTTCAAAGATAGCCTGAAACCCCTCAAAATGACATCACAGCAAAATTGAAATTATTTTTTTGGGGTTTCTAGCTCTTTTTAATAATTTGTATAAATTTGTTTTCAAAATAACATTTTACTATTCAGTCTAAAAAACATTCCCAAATCAGCTACAAATAGCAATTTTGTCTCACTAGCCAGTTTTCCTTTAGAAACATGCTGATATAGTTTTGGTGACTAATGCGCTGTTTTGAAGATGCAAAACAAATTTGCCCCAGAAGCAGTTATTTAATTATGAAACAGCATAAAAAAGACATCAAGTGATATATTGACAATCATTGTAGCTAAATTATGTTGTAAACTGCAAATTAACCATATTTTCTTGTAACATATTTCAGGCAATATAGCATTAGCAATAAATAAAGATTCAATTTCAGCTCAGTGCATGGGCTCCCATAAGGGGGGGGGCAGGGGGGCGCCCCCCCTGGCTGAAGAATGTTGGCTTATTTTTATATTTTTGTTCTGAGATTTCTATTATATAGCATTAAAAGTGCCAATTAGACAAGGTTTGTCCCCCCCCCCCTTGAATTCAGCTTATGGGCACCCATGGCTCAGTGGATTCTTACTATCTTGAGAAGTAAAAGAGTTATGCAAATATAAATTGCAAATGTGAATCCATGACCAAAAATATAACCTTTAGAGGCATTCCCAAGCTACTATTTCTACCTTTTTCTTTATTTTTAGGGCCTAAAAAATTCTATGCATGACAGGTCTTTTACTTAGCTTGGTAAATTTACAGGTTTCAACATAATTTAGCTATGATGAAAGTGAATACATCACTCAATGCTTTTATTATGGTTTTTCCTAAGTCAATACATGCTTCTGGTGTAGAATATTTAATACAAACTTTGGGGATATTTTTCTGTCTGATTTTTGCAGCTTAGCCCAAAGTCCTGCTGATTTTTGTTTTTTTTTATTGCATGATGAGTCACCTAATGATGAAAATTACTTATAGAGTAAGAAGTAATTATAAATCATCAAATGTTTGTTTATAATCTGTGTCTGTATCAAGGCATTAGGGGGGCAAGTGTACATGATATTGGCTGTTATGATTAACATATTGTAAAAACATTGAATGTAATGTTTCTTTTTATTGTTTTAGTTTTGCATTAGTCAATCGTATAAGCCAAATAGTAACTACACATGGCTACTATTTTAATTGATAAAGTTGAAGTTTAAGTGTATGTTGTTTTTTTTTTTTGCTGACTTTCGTTAATGTAACTGTCTGTACCTTTCTGAATAAAACACAATAGTAAAAATATTCGTGTATAATTTTATTGTTAAAATTTCTAGTTATTGAAATTATTTCTAAATATTTCTATTTTTTTATCTTTCATTCTGCTAATTAAGCTTTTTTTTTCATCAGCTTCAAGGATGTAAAAATAAAAAAAAAAACAGTTGAAAATAAGGTCTTTTAAATAGTACAAAATAAAAGTCACCATTATGATAACTCTAGATCAGTGTTTTTCTCTCCTTATACACTGATCAG
>JAQQPU010001364.1:32868-47357 GCA_029168905.1 Artemia sp. Kazakhstan ARC1039 | reverse complement strand
GGGGGGGTGGGCTGTTTTCCATCCTAGACTTTGAAAAATACCCTTTTAATTCTATTTCATTGCTATTTTCTATTTAATCATGGCTAACTTGTTGTTTTTGCCACCCCTCTCCTCACCCTCCCTTTACATTTTTGGGAATTGGTTTCACTTCCTTTTCTTATTGTTTTGGTTGATGTTAAGTAAATAAGATATGCTTCAAAATATAGATGTTTTTACCAGAGATTATATTAATATTTTTGCCAAATATTATAGTCTTTAGATTATAGCAATATAAAACTCTATTGATTTCTATGTAGGGTCTTAAAAAGTATGCATGTATTCTGACAGAAAAATTCATATTATAATTGTAAAATAATTTTTGAAAATTTATTTCAGTCCAACAATGGGAGATTCTAACATGTCATTGCAGATTTTTCCTACTATCTTTGATAGCTCTTCATCTGTTGACAGTGATTCTTCAGAGGAAGAAGACTTGCAGTTTCTACAGTTTTCTTGGGAACTTGAAAATGTTTTCAAATGTATTGAACCTGAATGCCATCCTGTACACATTGGGTACATGCAAACAGTGGCTACATATTCAGACAGGGAACAGGGACTTCTGGCGCCACTTTCGTGTAACCAGATCAACGTTTCAAATTCTTAGGAGCTTTTGTTGGTAAATATAATTTACTGAGAATTAGTAGCTATTTTGTTATTCATTTATTTCAGTTGTAGTTCTCAAATACACTTGTAGTGTATTTCTTTCAATTCCACCAGAGAACAGAGTTAAAAATAAAGATTTGTGACTCCCAAAGTTTTCTGTTTTTGTTGAAAATTAAACCTAAGGTCAACTGTTAATTAAATACACCATTAATTAATTTAGTTTTCTTCTCATGAAAACGTTATTTTAATCTGGATTAAACTCTTTATAGGGGATTCACCAGCTGAAATTTTTTAAGAAAGAGGTACCCAAGTTTAGTGCAATATACAACCTTTTCATGAAGTTGAATGTCATTACTTCCAAACCTTTAAAGATATTAAATTATACGAAGGTCTCCTCAATAGACTGTCAAGAATGTCTGAAATATATAAGGCCAATACTGGTCCACTCAATTAATTTTTTGGTTGACTACTTATTAAGACATACTGCCCCTTGTTTTTGCTAAGTTTCTGATTAGATGCTTTACATTTGTCATTCAAAACTAGCTTTTTAGAACCTTTTAAGTCTAAACTAAATTTGTTTACATCATATTTTTTTTTAATGAAATGAATTTGAAAACAAAGTTAGAAATTTCTGTGAAGTAAGTATAAAACTGTATATGAAGAAACAGTTCACATGTTGCCTATGGCTTGGTTGCTCCCATTGTAGCTGGTTGAACTATATTCAATGTTGTTAAAATTTGAAAACACTAAATGATAAGACACGACTGCATAAGGGGAAAATACAAAATTTCATTGATTAAAATTTATTTAACAAACTTCAGCAACATTCAAATAGGGTTTAGTTTGCAATTATATGTCTACTAAAGCAATTGCTAAGAAGAAAAGTTTCAATCTTTCCATTTAGGTGAAATATTGAAGCTACAAAAATAGCTTTCCAAATAAACTATGATTCACATAAGGCCCTACAAGAAAATATTTGTTGTATATAACAAAATAGATAACATATATACTAATCCCCTCGGAAAAAACAGCATTGCAAATTTTGTTCTTGGACTTTTTTTTCTAAAGTTTTTATTCTTTTCAGTTCTGCAGATGATAAAGTGTACCGTGGGGGACAAAAGCCCCTTAATCTGAATGAGTCCCTTCTCATTACCCTGACTTATTTGGCAAATCAGGGAGCAATCCGTATTATTGCTGAAAAGTTTGGTCGGTCTCAATTTGCTGTCTGGACAGGAGTTGATTCAATGTGTGACAGTATATTTGAAAACTACAAACAAGTAATAAAGTGGCCAGAAGTTGATTCTCTCTCAAATATTGCATCTAAATTTAAAGAACAAGCTGGCTTCCCTGGAGTGATTGGATGTATTGATGGATGCCATATACCAATTAATGCTCCAGTTAAGTGTCAAAAGGACTACTTAAATTACAAGCAGTTTCATTCAATAATATTATTAGCAGTAGTGCTTCCAGATAGACGTTTTTCTTATATTTGTGCGGGTTTTCCTGGAAGCAACCATGATAGTTATGTATTTCAAAGATCTAATTGGTATAGGCAGACCATATTAGATCCTCAAACTAGATTTTCTCCCTCGGGAGATTATCACATTCTAGGTGACAATGCTTTTCCTATTCAACCTTGGTTACTAGTGCCTTTTAAAAAAAAATGAACATAATCTCAACAGAACCAAAAAAAAGTATAATAAAAAACTTTCTCAAACGAGAATTATAGTTGAACATGCTTTTGGGGACATTGTGAACCGATTCCGACGTTGCTCAAATATTTATGCTTCTGTAACAAAGGCAGTGAAGATTGTTACAGCGTCTTGTTTAATTCACAATATGTCAATAGAAAATGGGGATTTTATTTGTGATAGGGATCCTACACTTGAAATTCACACCAGGGTGAATAGGACTCTACACCACCCCTCCAGAAGTTCATCACAGAATGGTTTTGAAAAGAGAAACTTAATTTCATCTCAATTGTAGTTACATGTGAATTATTTTTTAATTTATCTTTTTTTAGTTATAGTTAAATTAGTTTGTGCTTTATTTACAGTGTAATAAATTTGCATAAGATATTGAAAGGATAGACACTGGTTTTGAGCAGCAATAGTCTCTTATTCAGTATCCCACATATTTTTCATTTCTATGGACATATTGTTCATTTCTATGAAATATACACATATATTTCATTTCTATGTTAGGTTTAAACGCTAAATCATAAGATTTTGACCATATTTGAGAAGAAAATAAAATTTAGTATGTACAATCTTCAAGGGTAAAGCTTGTAAAGATAAAAATGAGTTTATTAAAGCGAAATGAAAATATATAGATTGATAAAGTGAAACCAAATGTATTTTTTTTTGGTCTTTCATTTCTCTTTATATGCTTCTAAGAATTTTATTTTTTATTTCCGAGTTTGGAAATAGTGTCTGCTTTCCAAATCTCTTTCTCTTCTTTTGTTTTTGTTGTGGGGACAGCTATGCCTTTGGACCTAAGAAAAAACGAAACCTTCTAGATTATAGACAGTGAAAGACAAATAAAAAAAGAAACTAGATATCCTTTTAACCTTGGTACAGATCCGAGGGAAATTAATTTTTTTTTCAGCAAAAAAAAATTTACCCTTTTTACAGATGGAAGTGACTTTTCTCTTACTCCAAAGGGGGTTAGAAAGTTCCATGCCACTCTGTACCATTGCCCTGGAAGTGTTAAATCGTAAATCAATTTGACAATTGCAGTTAGAAATGCAAGTATTTTGTATCTGGATTAATGCATTCATTTAATTCTTTGTGTACTCCCCAACTTATTTACTTCGTGGGATTTTTAGAAAAAGAGTAAAATTTGTGATTAGCTGCTTATATTTTTGAACACATTGTATTTGATGCAAGCTAATTCGACTATTTCAGCTCTCATTTCTAGCATTTATAAGACCTCTCTTAGATTCTCATGTGCCTCCAGAGACACACAAGGGTATTGTACCAAAATAGAAACCAGTCGTCCCATAAACGTGCTGCCACTATTTTCCATAAATGACATCCTAGCAAATGCTGTTCTTTTTGCTTAGGTTTAAAAAAAATTAAATCTTTGTTGAGCAATTGATGTTTTTCAGCATTTAGAAAGTATTAGGGTACTTTAGCTTGATTCAAGGGACAGAGCCTGTCATGTGTTGTTGTTTTTTCTGTTGGTTTTATATGATTATTTAATAAAAATATATTCAGTGATTTATTTTGTTCTTCTTGTTAGTCATTACATAGGAAGGGCCACTTGAAAGTGATCAAATGTATCAATTTAATATAATAGCAGCAAAATAAAACGTGTGCACAACGTTTCAAACTATAAGTTCGAAACTATAACTTCAAGCAGTAGTTCCAAGTGATAAAATATACTGTATTAAAAACTGACAGACTTAAATTATTGTTATTAGTCTTTAATATGATTTGTATCCCCAATCAATCTTTTCAGTTTGTGTAAATACACACGTTTAGTTACTAAGGCGAGGTTCCATAGTACACGCTCCTGAGCCATTAGTAATAAATTAGAATCCATCTTAGTGGGAATTACTATTTTACTATTTGTCGTGAAATAGCTTTTAATACTTATAGTTTTACACTACGTAGTCTTTAATGGATTAACTGAGATTTTAAAGCAGCGTTTCCATTTCATATTTAATGCAAAAAATGGAGAGCAAATAAACCAATGGGAATAGTCTTTTGATCAAAATTATTTTCTTGCAATGGTTTTCAGAAGCAACCACGATAGCTGTTTTTCAAAACTTTGATTGGTATAGACAGACCACATTAGATCGTCAAAGTAGACTTTCTTTCTCGGGAGATTATCACATTCTAGGTGACAATGATTTTCCTGTTCAACCTTGGCTGCTAGTGCCTTTTAAGAACACTGAACAGAATATCAACAGAACAAAAAAATTATGCTATAAAACTTTCTCAAACGAGAATTGTAGTTGAACATGCTTTTGGGGACACTGTTAACACGTTGAGATGTTGCTCAAATATTTATGCTCCCGTGTCAAAGGCAGTGAAGATTGTTAGAGTGTCTTTTTTTTTACTCACAATCTAATTAATCTATAAAAAGGAAACAGTGATTTTATTTGTGATAGAGACTCTACACTTACAATTCAGACCAGCATGAATAGGACTCTACACAACCCTTTTATAATCTCACAAAAAAAATGGCTTTGAAAAGAAAAACCTCATTTGTAGTTAGATGAACTAATTTGTAACTCATCTCTTTTAAGTTTCAGTTAAATCAACTTGTGCTTTATTGACAGTTTGATGCATTTCTGTTCGATAATGAAAGGATAGACACTGGTTTAAGGGAATGATAATCTTCTTTATTCAATATCCCATATATTTTTATTTTCTATGCACATATACAACTATTATTTTCACACTTTGCATATGTTTGTCACTTTGACCTCAGTATTGAAAAAAACTTTCTGGTAAAATGTACTCTGTTTTTTTTTAGAATGGAAATTGAAGTAAACATTTAATCATGATTTTGTGGCTAACTTATAAGTAAAACTGTGATAATGTTAAGTATGTTTACTTAGTCCTGAGATTTTGACCATATTTGAGAAAAAAAAAACTTTAGATGGTTCAATTTCGGAAGATTAGGCTTGTAAAGATAAAAATGAGTTTATTAAAATAAAAATACGTAGATTAATAAAGTCAAACCAAATGTATGTTTTCTTGTATTTCATTTCTCTTTATATGCATCTAAGAATTTTCTTTTCATTTCCAAGTTTTCTTGATGTCTTCTTTCCAAATCTCTTTCTCTTCTTTCGTCTCTGCTCTTCTTATATTCTATAAAAGCTCGCATTTACTCCTTGTTTTGTTCAAGCAGCTGTAATTTTTTTTACTGTTTGTAGCTCTACATGGCTTAACTTGTTGTGGAGACTGGTATGCCGCAGGACCTAAGAACAAAAGAAACATTCTAGAGTATAAACCATAAAAGACACATAAAAAATCTCCACCTCAGCCAAATTTGCTACTTTTTCTTTCCCGTAAGGCTTCTAATTGTTTTAAATTTATCTTTCATAAGAGTTCTACATACATTTTTCTACAAATTGATAACCTACCCTTGCATATGTTTTGATTTATACTCGCGTTTAGTATATTTTATACCCTTGCATAAACAAAGAAAAAGTCAAAGCTTAGATTTAAAAACTTTTAACTTTGAAACCTTTAAAATTATCAACAGTTTTTGTGGTACCAAACTGTAAGTAAGGAGCGACCCAGCACATTAGTAACCAAAACTTTAAAGAACGGAATTTTGATACCAATAGATATATCATGAGAGTCGGATTTTATGCTGATTTCAAATATATAAGTTTCATCAACTTTAGTCTTGCCCATCAAAAGTTACGAGCCTGGGAAAATTTGCCTTATATTCGAAAAAAGGGGGAACACCCCCCTAAAGGTCATAGAATCTTAATGAGAACCACACCATCAGAATCAGCATATCAGAGAACTCTTCTGTAGAGGTTTCAAGCTCCTATCTGCAAAAATGTTAAATTTTTTGCCAGAGATCAGGGATGCGTGTTTATTTGTTTTTTCCCCAGGGGTGATTGTGTCGACCCAGTGGTCCTAAAATATTGCGAGAGTGCTCATTTGAACGGAAATTAAAATTTCTAGTGCCCTTTTTAAGTTACCAAAAAATTGCAGGGTGACCAGGCCCCCTCCCACTCATTTTTTCTCTAAGTCACCAGATCAAAATTTTGAGACGGCCATTTTTTCAGCATAGTCGAAAAATCTAGTAATTAGGTCCTAGAGGATGAATCAATCCCACAAGTCCCTGGGGCTGAAAGTTATGAACTTTGCCCATTGTTTACATATAGTATCGGTTATTGGGAAGTATACAGACGTTTTCAATTGTTTTTTTTTCGTGTGTGTGTGTGTGGAGACATTTTTCATTGGGGAAGATAATTTTACCATGCGCTGGATTTCCCAGCATTACTTAAAAAAGGTCAGAAATTAAAACTACTGGATGAAAATTTTTTGGGGTCAGACCCACAAGCATCTGCCACAAATGTTGGATGAACAGAATGGGCCTGCCCAACTATTTCCCTTATCTCTTCAATAAAAGGGGGTGCATCCTGCAACTTGTTTAGCTCAGCATAGTGAAGTATATCTTATAGAATTTTGTCATAGGTAAATTTTCTTTTACAATTTAAATAGCCTAGGACTACAACATAGTCAAAGTCTTACCCAAATAATTTAAACAGAGATCAAGGATTCCAAATCCAAAGAAAATTACAGTACTGTTTATTCTATCTTATCTCTGAAACTAATGAAAGAAAGGAATGATCTATCATGCAACTTCAGCCAAAACTAGTTTGTTACAAAACTAGGTCACTAAACCTCTAATTAGTAGTCACTTCATATCTGTTTCAATAAATAAAAGTAGGTTAGATCGTATCTAAATTTAGTCTGACCTCAAACTCCATGTTGATTTATGTTGATTTGTAGTTTAAGCTACAAGTTCACGTTTCAAAGTTTTAAAACTAAATAATGCTGTCTCTTTTTTGCTTAAGAACAAACGGTATTTTGGCGAGAATGTTTCGTTTGATAACAAACAATTTTTTCCGGTTTCAAGCAAGTCTATTTTTGCGACAAACATTCAAACTGGTAGAACCAATTCTGTCATTGGTTAAACCGACTGGTGCACGCAAAAAAGCACCTTAACCTTCTTGGGTCGTGTTTGCATAATCGTATTTCTCAGAGTAATGTATTACCAGTTTCTACTGTTGATATTGGTCAAGCTATTAAGAACATGCAATCTAGCTTTGTTGATCAGGACTAGAGTATCTTAGCATTCTGTTAAAGAGAATCCAGACCCATTAAAATTCTAGTTTAGCTACATTTTGCTATCTTGGAGAGGGGCTAGGTTATGAAAATGAAACTTTCAGTAATGAATCCATGGCCAAAAATATGCTCAGAGAAGTTATTACCAAGCTTCAATATTAACCCCCTTCTGATTTCCAAGTCTTAGAAATTTGCCTACTTGATAGGTCCATTACAAATTGGAATTCTGACATAACAACATTTTCCATTAATTTCAAGTTTTTGGTTTCTTTTTCTCTGGTTTGAGTCTTAAAAATGCAATCCTTGTTAATTAAATAGAATTTTAATCCATAGGCTAACAATTTTTTCTTTCTTCTAAATTTAGGAGATGTATTTGCAGATCTTTGAAACTGCATAAATTGGGTTTGAGCAAAGTTTTGAAGCTGAAACAATTTTCTTGTACTTTATTTAAACACAAGAACAATTTTACAAGGTTTCACTTTTGGTAAAATTCTAGTTTAACTACTTTTACTATCTTGGAAAGGGGTCAGGTTATGAAAATTAAACTTTTAGGTATATTTCTACAGACTAAAGTATGTTCGGGGATGGTATTTTAAAGAACCTATCTCCACTCCTTCTCCCTCTAGAAGTCAGTGACCTTTGATGATGTTTAAAAATCTTTTCGTTATGAAAGTGAAACCTTGCAAAACAGATCTTCTCCTTAAATGAAGTACAAGAAAACTGTTTTCAGCTTCACAACTTTGTTCATCCCAATTTATGAGGTTTCAAATATCTGCAAATACATCTCCTAAATTTAGAACAAAAAACCTATTTATTTGGCTTAAAATTCCACTCAAATAACAGGAATTGAATTTTCAGAACTAAGAGAAAAAGAAACTGATAACTGAAAATTAAGGTAAAATGTTATTTTGCCAAAAAATTTCAATAGTTCATGTAGTCATACCCTACCTGTCAATTGGGCAAATTTCTAAGACTTAGAAACCAGAAGTGGGCTAACATGGAAGCTTGGTAATACCTTCCCAGAGCATATTTTTGGCCCTGGAATCATTACTGTAACATTTTTCCAGCCTAACCCCTTTCCAAGATAGCAAAAAGTAGCTAAACTAGAATTTTATATTTACTTTTATAAAGCAAAGATTTTTAAAGATCATCAAAGGTCATAGGCTAACATCAAGAGGGAGAAGGGGCAGAGGTAAGTTCCTTAAAATAGCCTACCTTCCAAAGGCATACTTAAGTCTGTAGATCAATCCCTGAAAATTTTTCTTTCCCTTGCCAAGAAAGGAAAAAGTAGCTAAACGAAAATTTTTGAATTTTTTTTTTATCTGAGGTGCATCTTTCCCCTTCTTTTCACTATTTACCATAGCCTAAGGCATTTACCTTTGAAAAGTTAATAACATCCTTCAAACATGACCTCACACTAACTTTATCATACGATAGCAGTTACAGAAAGTCAACAGAAGCAGACTAGTAGGAGTTCAAGGAGTGGCCACACAGGGAAAAATACATGAAGATGAATGTAGTTCAACTAAGGTTAACTAAAGTTCAAGGTTCAACTGTTTATTAAAATTCTGTAGATAAAAATTGTAAGCTTTCTAGCTTAGGCCTACCTGTAGTTTGGAAAAGGAACTGGCCCTTTTCATTTGTGCCAATGTATTTTTCTAAAATTATATCCATTTGACAAATACTTCAACTTGTTTGAAAATTGAAATTCCAGATTGATTTTCCAAGTCACGAAAACCGCCTTTAAATTGTGTAGTGCAAACCCCCTATTATAATTATCGCGTTAACATGCGAATTTTGTTTGCGATTTCTTAATACGATAATTCGCAGATAAAAAAATCGTATATGTGGGAACCCACGGATATGCAAATGCACTTCCTAAATTTTGAAAAAAACATTGATAGGGCTGAAAATTCTACTCAATTAACAGAATTTGATTTTCAGAACTATGTTCAGAGAAAAAGAAACTGATAACCAAAAATTTAAGGTAAAATTTGTTTTGTCAAAATTTCAATAGGTACCTTTCATATAGACAAATTTCAAGACCCTCTAGAGGGAGAAAGTGCGGAGGTATATACTTCAAAATACTTTCCCAGGACATACTTTAGCCTGTAGACTCATACTGAAAGTGTAACTTTCCTAACCTAACCCCTTTCTAAGATAGCCAAAAGCAGCTAAAGTAAAATTTTACCAATGAAATAAGTTTATACTCGAATAGGAATACGGTTGTGGATCTGACCTTCCTAACAAGAATATGATTCTTGGACTATGATTAGAGATCAAAACTTGCAACCAGGTTATTAATAGATATTGAATTTGACTACCAGATTCTTATTCTGAGTCTCCTGATTGTCAATCGAATAGGTCTATATTTGGAGGTTTCACTATATTTTATCTATATTTGGCACTTTCACCCTCTAGAGGGAGAAAGTGCGGAGGTATATACTTCAAAATACCTTCCCAGGACATACTTTAGCCTGTAGACTCAAACTGAAAGTTTAAATCTGCAAAGGGCTGCCTCGACCTTTTCGGGGTACCTGCAAGACTGGGGACCTTGCGGTCACCTCTATTCCCACTTGAGGAGTGGCGCCCCTCGAGGAAATTATAGCCTAGTAAACGACACAGCATTCGCACGGGATTCTGACTAATGGACAATTCTTCTGGGATTGGTATGTTTTGATGGGCGTCTTTGGGCTGAAAAACCTCTTCCTAGCTAATTTATCTATTACGGGTTGCCTCCCCGTAGTAGCATAATATTTGTAGGCATGAATATATAATGAGTCGGAGGTAATAGGCTTGAGATTGTCTGTACAGGATTTCAACTCTTGTTGATAGAAGAGCATCGCCAAGCGCTGAAAACCATGTTGTGACCAAGATGGGCCCAGGATTGCACAAAGCCTCCATTCATGGAGGTCCCAGGGACTTCTTGCTGTCCGGTTCTAAGCCGGCTTAAGCACTTCGGTGTAGACTTGAGAAGATATGTGATCCCCGTCCTGCACTGGTATCCGGGATCATTGCTTTTCCTGAGGCGAAAAAAATTTCAATGATTTAAAGAACATGAAAATTGGAACTTGGAATGTTACGACATTAAAAAATGACTATCGTATCGACATTTTGACTGACGAATTCAGACGATTCGAACTGGATCTATTAGGAGTTTCAGAAACTCATATCCCAGGGGTAGGAAGCATGAAATTAGGTGATATAGAATTTGTTTACTCAGGCAGGAAGGATGGGTTACATAGACAGGGAGTAGGGCTCATGATGAATAAGGAAGCTGCTAAGTCTTGTTTAGGCTGGGAAGGTATTAATAATAGAATACTAATTGCTCATTTTATGACTAGAAAGTTCAAGGTATCAGTTATAGTAGTATACGCCCCTGTAGAACCGACTGATGGAGATACTAGTGACTCAGATGAATTCTACTTACAGTTACAGGAGCAAATAGACAAGGTCCCAGGTAGAAATATGATGTTATTGCTGGGAGATTTTAACGCCCAGGTTGGTAGAAATAAGGATAGATGGTATCCCAGCTTAGGTAAATTTGGTGTAGGAAAAGAAAACAGTAATGGATACAGACTTTTGCAATTTTGTAGGTATAACAATCTAGTTATAACCAATACGGTGTTTGGTCATAAAATGGCTCATAAGCTAACATGGTATTCACGTGATGGTAAGACAGCAAACCTTATTGATTATGTTATAGTAAATCGAAGACTGGCAGGATCAATACAAGATACTAGGGTATATAGGAGTGCTGTTATTGATGTTAAAAGTAAAGATCACCATCTAGTAGTGTCAAGGGTTAATTTAAAGCTGAAATATCGGAAGGGTAATTACCTCCCGGGAAGTTATGATGTTAGTAGACTCCAGGATGAGAATTTGAGAGAAACTTTCCAGGAACGGTTGAATACTAAACTTGAGAGTTTAAAATTTGATAATGTGGAAGATGGTTGGAATAATTTTAGAAAAATAATTTGTGAAGTTGCTGAAGGTGTATTAGGGAAGAAAGCTAGAACTGCAGCTAAGAATATTAGTGAAAAAGCTTTAAGTTTAATAGAAAGGAGAAAGGACTTGTACAAGAATTATCTGAGTGATAGATCACATGAAAACAAAAGAAATGTAAAGAAAGTGGAGAAAGCATTGAAATATGAACTAAGGAGGTGTGAAGTGGAGGTCATGGATAAAATTGCCGAGGATTTAGAAGATGCAGCTAGACGGCATAATAGTAAAATATTGTACTGGCACGTTAACAAATTCAGAGGTAGTAGTCAATCCGGACTTGTCCCAGTTAAAGATAGGAATGGGGTGGCAATTAGCGATAAGACAAAAGCTAAAGGGAGATGGGCCGAACATTTTGAGAATTTGCTTAACCAAGATAGAGTTGCAGGAAAAAATATAGAGGAAAATGAAAAAGTTTGTGATACCTTGGATGTGAAGGAAGATTTGTTTTGTGAGGAGGAATTAGAAACAGTACTAAAAGGATTAAAGAGTAATAAGGCTCCAGGTGCTGATAGGGTAGTAAATGAGTTTCTTAAATATGGTGGCTCTGAGGTTAGAAATAAGTTATTGGAGATTATGAATATGATTTTTGAAAAAGGGGAAGTACCTAATGATTTTAGGAAAACCTTAATTAAGCCACTTTATAAGAAAGGTGATAAAAGTGAGTGTGGTAATTATCGAGGCATTAGTCTGGTCTCTGTAGGTAGCAAATTGCTTAGTAATATGATACTTTTTAGACTGAGAGATGCCGTAGACAAAGTTTTAAGAGAAGAGCAGTGCGGTTTTAGAAAAGGTAGAGGATGTGTTGACCAAATTTTCACTCTTAGGTTAATAATTGAGAAGTGCCTAAGTTTTCAAACACCTTTGGTCCTCAGTTTTATAGATTATGAGCAAGCGTTCGATTCTGTTGATAGAGGAGCTTTAGTAAAGGTTTTATCCTTGTATGGTATACCAGACAAATACATTAAAGTGATTAGTGCTATGTACGAGAATAACACTGCTGCGGTTAAGGTAGGAAATGAGGTTAGCAGCTGGTTTTGTATTAAATCAGGAGTTAAGCAGGGTTGTGTTCTATCCCCCTTTATATGGATTATTTTGATGGACTTTGTTTTAAGGAGCACAAGAAAGGCAATGGGAGACCACGGAATCAAATGGGGAGGAAAAAGTCTCCTGGACTTGGATTATGCTGATGATTTAAGCATCCTAGATGAAAGTGTGAGCAAAATGAATGAAGTTTTAGAGGTTTTGCGAGTTCAGGGTGCTAGTATTGGTTTGAAAATTAATGTTAGGAAGACCAAGTCACTAAGGCTAGGAATAAGTGAAGATGAAAAGGTGACGTTGGGTAATGAAAAGATTGATCAGGTGGGCAGTTTCACTTACCTTGGTAGTATTATTAGTAAAGATGGTGGGAGCAGTGAAGATGTTAAAAATAGAATAGCCAAGGCTCAGGGTGTTTTTTCACAGTTAAAAAAAGTCTGGAAGAATAGGAAGATAAGTCTGCAAACCAAGATTAGAATCTTAGAAGCTACAGTGATGACAGTGGTCAAATATGGCTCTGAAGCATGGACGCTCCGAAAAGCGGATGAAGATTTGCTAGATGTTTTCCAGAGAAATTGCTTAAGGATTGTTTTGGGTACCCGGCTGACTGACCGTATTTCAAACAATAGGCTATACGAAAAATGTGGTTCAATACCGCTTTCTAGGTCTATAATGAAAGAAAGGTTGAGGTGGTTAGGGCATGTTGTTCGGATGAAGGATGACAGATTGCCGAAGATTGTTCTTTTCGGCCAACCATCTAGGGCTAAACGGAAAGCAGGTCGTCCCCGTCTGGGCTGGGAGGACGTCATAAAGAAAGATGAAGGGAACTTCCACGAAGGGAACTTCGTGGGCGGGTGTAAAAAGGGAGGCTTTGAATAGATTGGGGTGGAGGAGGAGCGTGCGTAGCTGTGTTGGCCTCAGGCGGCTTGGTGCTGCGATGAGTTGTTAGTAGTAGTAGTAGTAGTCTGACAATCCTAACAAGAATATAATCGTTGGACTATGATTAGAAATCAAAACCTGCAACCAGGTTATTAATAGATATTGGATTTGACTACCAGATTCTTATTCTGAGTCTGCTGATTGTCAATCGAATAGGTCTATATTTGGAGGTTTGCATATGCTATTTCGGCATCAGAAGCCTCAGTGCATCGTGATATTATAAAAATATTGTTTGTCAACATTGAAAATACAGGCATTTCAATTTTGAACATTTTCCTCGTGATTAGAAGTTGGAAACGTAGAAGGTGACCTCTAATCAACTCGACTACTCAATGGGAAACGTACGTCCTTAGGTCATCAGACAAGAGAGGACGGCCAATCAATATTAAACAACTAGAAGTATCATCAGTCTAGTGCTCTCTAAAGATTCTTGCTAATACAAATTTTAGAAGAGTTGAAAATAGCCTATCAAATTAAGCAAAAATAATGAAGGTATGACAGTTTATACCCTTGAAGGTTAAAAGGCTTATTTCAGTAGCTGGGATGAACAAGTGCATGTAATAGGGTAAAAAATAGATATCAAAAATAAACCATCAGATTGTTTCTAGCCTATGGTTTTTTTTCAAATAGGCTTAGCCCATTACAGCCTAGGCTAATTGTTTTACTATCTTGGAAATAGGTTAGGTTAGGAAAATAGAACTTATTAATGAATCCAGGGCCAAAACTATACTCCAGGAAGTATTGCCAAGCTACTGTATTAACCCTCTTCTGATTTCCAATCCTTAGAAGTTTGCCTAGGCTACTTAACCAAGTAATGTTGATAATACAACATTATACCTTAATTGTCAGTTTCATTTATGGTGGTTTTAGTTTTGAAAATGCAATTCCTGTTATTTGAGTAGCCTAAAATTTGAAACCATATCAAAATTGTAGTATGTGCTTTTAACAAATGCACTACAGCTAAGGTTAATCAAACAAACTGAATTCAGGAGTAAATAGTCTTGAAGCCACAGAACTAAGTCTTCTCCTTCTATAAGTGAATAT
>JAQQPU010001364.1:17836-27868 GCA_029168905.1 Artemia sp. Kazakhstan ARC1039 | reverse complement strand
CAGGAATAGTATGTTTTTTTGTTTTCTCTTTATATCATGTTGTTAGCTAAGAAATTATTTGAGGAAAAGCTACTTGCCAAATAGATGGATAACTAAAGTGTTTATAGGGTAAGTTTGTTTCTAGCTAGTTGAATAAAGAAAATATTGCTGGGGAAAAGTTGCTAGTCAACTAGTTAGAAAATAAATTGTTTTCTGGGGCAATGTTTTGTTTCCAGCTAGTTGGCAAAATTAAGTGTTGCTGGGGAGAAGTTATCAGTCAACTAGTAGGAAAAATAAAGTTTTTCTGGGGAGAAGTTACTAGTCAACTAATTGGAAAATGAATTGTTTTCTGGGGCAATGTTTCTTTCCAGCTAGTTGGCAAAATTAAGTTTTGCTGGGGAGAAGTTATTAGTCTTCTAGTTGGAAAAATTAAGTTTTGCTGGGGAGAAGCTATTAGTCAACTAGCTGGAAAAATTAAGTTCTGCTGGTGAAAATTTATTAGTCAACTATTTGGAAAAATTAAGTTTTGCTGGGGAGAAGTTATTAGTCAACTAGTTGGAAAAATAAATTAAAAATTCTAAAAATGAGACAAAAACATTCCTCCAGAAAAGAAACAGACAGATAAATTAAGGAACATACACAATTTATGTCCATTAAATGCAAGATAGAAATGAACAAAACTTCAAATATGCATCCATTTTCTTTAAACAGACAGGAGGAATAACCCTCCAAGCTTTGACAAATTCAACCTTACTTTTGGGACCAGGTATAAGACTAATTATCCTGGGAATTAAAACAAAAAATCCCTGGCTTCAAAAGCCAATATATAACTCAAAATAAATCTCTTATTAAGAGGGAGACAGGGAAAGAGACAGATATTGTAACACAATAGTAACAATATGGACATCCACCACATGGCTAATATGGGAGTAAATGTCATTTGTGATGCAAATGGATGTTATATGTAGATTGAGGATGCAATTCTAGATATATATTTGCACATTAGGGGGGTGGGGTATATATACTGTGAATATATAGGTTCTAGAAAATCCATGAGTTTCTTAGAAAAACCTGAAAAACAAGGAAGGAAATGAAGGTAAAGGCTCTCCCCCTGCAAAATGTGTCAACTAGGATTATTCTGCATATTATGGGGTAGGAATTGCTTTCTTAATATGTTTCCCTGTGTCCAGCTGGACTCCTAGGCTTAAAATACTGGTTGGTTGGTTGGCTAATTCAAAGATTTGTATATATATATACTCTGTCATATTAGCCATCTGGTGGTATCCCATAACAATAGTTATAATTAAATTTGAAAAAACCCTATATTATTAACATATTTTATGCTATTCAAAATAAATTCTAACTATTATTAGTCAACTAGTTGGAAAATGAATTGTTTTCTGGGGCAATGTTTCTTTCCAGCTAGTTGGTAAAATTAAGTTTTGCTGGGGAGAAGTTATTAGTCAACTAGTTGGAAAAGGAATATTTTGCTGGGGCAACATTTATTGTCAACTAGTTGGCAAATTTAAGTGTTGCTGGGGAGAAGTCATTAGTCAACTAGTTGGAAAAATTAATTTTCACTGGGGAGAAGTTATTAGTCAACTACTTGGCAAATTTAGATTTTTCCTTTACAGATATGCCAAATTTCCCAACTAGATGACTAAAATGTTATTAATTATAAGGAGATTGGATAGTACCATTCTATATAAGCTTATAAACTAATTTTTTCCAATAGTCAAAGGTTGGAGTCCCACATACTTTAGTTTGTAGAACCATCCCTGAAAGTTTCATTTTCCTAACCTAGCCCCTTTCCAAGACAACAGAAAGTAGCTTGTCTAAAATTTACCCTTCATCAGATTACTTTTTTATGCTTCTTTTCAATGTAACTGTTGCTACTCTGACAATGCATCCCCTCCCTGATGGTCTTATCAGGGATGTAGCTAAGTGGAGAGAATCCCCCCTGCCCAAAGTTCCAAGGTGTCAGCATGCAGTGCCAATGCCTTTTAGTTTAGGTGTCTTTGGTGTCTTTATTTAGCTCATGTGTTCACTTTCATCAGCACACTGGACAGTTCTGTCAGCACATTCTTTTTATCCCCCCTTTAAACCTTAGCTTTGACCCTGGGTCCCATATAGCCCTAATAATATATTATTCTATTACTTCTATTACAATCTAGTCTTTTTTTTTCATAGCTCCTGTGTTAAACTGGTTATTTCTCAGTCTTGAATTTATCTTTGTCTATAATTAAGTGTATGATTTACCAAAATATTATTTGAACTGGTTTTAAAAAGTGATTGTTGGTGATAGACAGGATAAACTGATAAATAGAAACATCCTGCATGTCCTAAAGTAAAAATTTCATTGTTTTAGTGTTTTCTTTTAGTTTTATATATTGCATTGATATAATTCCATGTAAATATTTGACCATTAGGAGGGGGTGTAAAGTTAATTAGTGCACCTTAAGGAATGATATAAGTGGGTATTTTAGTATTTTTTAAGTGGTTCTCAGAATTTATAATGTTCTTGACTATAGGTATCCTAAACTGATACCTTTTTGTACAATGAATCACCCCCATTGAGCACAAAAAATTAATGCAAACCAACAGAATCATCAACATTTATAAATAGCCTAGAGTTATAGGCTATTTGGCATCATCATGGAGGCTGGGATACAATTGTCATGATAACAACCATTACCTTAATTAATTACCTTAATTTGCACTTCAGAGCAATTAAGGTCCATACATGATCTGTTGTGCTCCAGGTCAATGATGGCAAAATTTTGTCATTGTGTTAGGGCCCAGTGACATGCCATAAGAGAGGTCTGCTGGAGAGATGCAATTTAAGCCCATAACAGCATCAGCCTCCTAGCAAGACACTCATTATGATGAAGTTGGCATCAGTTGGTAGTTGAGTGGGATGGACTGTCCCACTCATATTTCCATGGCTTGTCATTCCATTCCTTGTCCAGTCTGGACTTGAATGACGCAGTCGTGGGTGCAAGGACGCAGCCATGGGTGCATTTTATAATAAATCAGCGTGAAATTGGGGATTAAATTACACCACTTAACCAACAAACATTATTTTATCAAACTTGGCTCAAGATTAAAATGAAAGGCAAATAAGCTGTAAAAACTAGCTAAAATCAAGGAAGTAGCTCTAAACAAGCCAAGTCTTTGCCTTATTTACTTGAACCAAGTTTTTAAAACAACCCTATGACAAGGCAAATATAATCCAGGTTGTCAAAATGGTGCATCTGCAATATTTCTAGAATAGCTAAGGATATTAATTTGAAACTTTCAGGGCATGTTCAGAGGGATGTTGTATGATGGTAAGACAGTCAGCCTTATTGACTATGCTACTGTAAACTGAAGACTAACAGGATTGATGCAGGATTTTAGGGTATATAGGAGTGTTATTATTGATGTTAAAAGTAATGATTACCATCTAGTAGTTTCTATGGTTAATTTAAAGCTGAAATTTAGGAAGGGTAACTACCTTCCAGGGAGCTAGGACATTGGTTAATTCCAGAATAAAAATCTAAGAGAAACTTTCCAGGAACAGTTGAAGATTAAACTAGAGAGTCTAAAATTGGACATTGTAGAAGATGGGTGGAAAATTAAAAAAAATATATATTTATGAATTGACAAATGATGTCTGAAGGATGAAATTTATAAACACTTCTAGGAATATTAGTGAAAATGCTTCAAGTTTAGGAGAGAAGAGGAGGAGCTTGTAGAAGAAGCATTTGAGTGCTATACAAATGAAAATAAGAGAAATATGAGGACAGTAGAGAAAGGATTAAAATATGGATTATGGAGATATGAAGAGGATGCCAGGGATAATATTGCTGAAGATATAAAAGATGCTGCCAGACAGCATAGCCTAATAGTAAACTATTGTACTAACATGTTAAAAAATTGAGAGAGAACAGTCAATCTTGACCTGTCCCAGTTAAAAGTAGGAACAGGACTATAATTACTAACAGGAAAGAGTTAAAGAGAGGTTAACAGAATATTTTAAGTGTGCTAATATAGCCTACCCTTTTTACAACTTGGATGTACTTAGTGTCTTTTGATTTAATGCAACATCCCCATTTATATTTTATGGAATTTTCCACTTAATAGTCTTTGGCATGTGTGAGATATTACAGTTAAGTATAATTTTCCAAGTTGCATGTTTGATTTAAGCTTGGATAAAAGATTTGCCTTTCTATTGCTTGGTTTTGCAAACTTGTTCAGAACTAGCAGTCTTGAAGGAAGCCTGTTCTGCTTGGGCTTGCTTTTGATAGCTTGTTGTGAGCTTATTTGCCTTTTAACTCTTTTGTTGGTATTATAGGTAGTTAAGAAAATTAATCTTGCACCATAATTACCACTTTACACTACAAAAGTGGTAATTTCAGAAATGGGAATAAAATACAAATGAGACCTAAGGACTGGGCATTAAGCCTCATACCCAGCTAGAAAACTTCTTTACATTAAGTTTGATTCATGCTGTCTTGAAAAGGTAAATACGATTGCAATAAGCTTGTATAAGCAGGGGTGAATCTCCAGCATTTTTATTGGGGGTGGGGTGGGGAGAGGGGTCCATATCCAGATAGTCAAAGGACATGGGATGTATAATAATTTTTTCTTCACATTATTGGGGGTGGGGGCAACTGCCCCCCCCCCCCAAAAAAAAGACGCCACTGTGTATAAGCAATTCAAAATTAGGTTAAAAGCTTCAATAAAGCTTATAAACAACCCAACTTTGCCTTCCTGCAAGCTTAGGCCAGAGCTTAAAACAAGCTTGTGGGCGTCCCTCTCGTGGTACTGTTTTTGATATTAAACGTAAAACGAAAACGGCTTATAAAAGACAACTGCGGTCCGTTCGTGAAGCTGGAGTTAATTTTCCAAACAGTTCGAAAGAGTGGAAGTTTGTGACGAATTCTTCTAAGTTTACTGATTATAAGAGTGATAATATTCCGCAATCAGCTTGGATCCAACATTATTCTAATATTTTTTCCCGTGTTAATTTCGCTGTACATAGCCGATATTCCCAACTCCTTGCTAAGTGCCTTCCCGGAAAAATGCAACAAAAGCACGTCCTTCCTGTGTCAGCTGATATAATTACTGAATCGATCAGGCGGCTGAAGTCTCAGTCTATTGATATTGATGGTATAAGCGTTTTTCATTTACGGAAAGATTCTCGGGAACTAGTAAAACATTTGCAGCTACTTTTTCAAATGTGTCTTTGTTGTTCTTTAGTGCCTGATAGTTTCCTATGTGGTACTGTTACCTCAATTGTAAAGAGAGGAAAAGACGTAAATAAATGTGATTCTTATAGGCCTATTACTGTCGCCTGCAATATTAGCAAACTTTTTGAATATGTGCTTCTTCCTTATATTATTGATTTTGTGAATTATGATGCTAATCAGTTTGGATTTAGAAAGGGGATTTCTTGTCATTATGCACATCGGGTGCTTGCTCTCCTTTTTAAGGATGCACAAACGAAAGGTCAATCATTACATATATGTGCTTTAGACATATCTAAAGCTTTCGACAGTGTTGTGCACCCTCAGGCTTTTTATTCTTTACATCAGCTTGGTATAAACCCATCGATTATTTCTCTGCTACGTTTTTGGTATTCGAATTCATATGTTAGATTGAAATCAAATGGATGTGTTTTTGGAAATATTCCTGTTAAAAGCGGGGTTAGGCAAGGAGGAGTTCTTTCGCCTTATATTTTTAATGCTTGTATTTCGAGTGTGATTAATAAGATTCCCTCCAGTTGTTTTTTTGGTTTTTCGGAAGTGTCTTATTTAGCATATGCTGATGACCTCCTCCTGATTAGTCGTTCCAAAAGGAGGCTTGAATGGAATGTTAGCATGGTGGGATCTATGCTTAGTGAAATAGGCCTATCATTAAATACTTTGAAATGTGAATATTTACTCTTTAACGCTGTTAATCCCCCTGCTACTCCCCTTGCTTGCAATACCTTTACGGTACCTAGGGTCCCTGTTATTAAATGGCTTGGTATTTCCATTTGTGAATCCGTAGGAAGTATCCGACGTAAATTTATTTGTGATTCGAAGGATAAGCTTAAAGCTGGTTATGGGAAAATTGTTGCAAACCGTGGACGTTTTAATAGGCATGGTCTTGCTAAACTCTACTGTAGTTTCTGTGACCATGCGATTTTATCTGCTTCTGGGCTGTATCCGCTTTTTACTAAGCATGATCTGAAACAAATGAAGGTTAATTATTTTAGATATTGTAAGTTCCTATTATATTTGCCGGTTGCTGTGCGCAATAGGCGCCTTGTTGGTCGTTATGGTGCAACAGAAATTCTGTCCTCGCTTGAAATGGTGCAAGCGAAGATCAGTCAGGATGCTAGTTTTCGGTTGGGCCCACATCACAGTCTTATCCGTTTTTTTTTATTAGTGTTTATATTTGTGGTTAGATTGTCGCTGTTCTTTTTCTTTTTTTTTGTGTTTGTATTACTCCACTATTTTACATTTATTGTACAGTGGGTTATAAATAAAATAACAATAATAATAATAATAAATCCTTTATTTAAGCTTACAAAATAAGGCAAAATCAACATTTTTGGTTCGCTTTGATATCAGCCATCAGGTCAATGTCAAGCCAAATCCTTGGCTCCTTTTAAATTCTTACTAGGAATTGTCAGTTACCTTATGAACTTAAACTGTTACCAGACAAAAATATTTATTTAAAATGTGATGGTACTTTACCCATAGGTACTTTACGATGATGGTACTTTACGATAGTGAGTCCACCCCTCCTAATAATGATAATAATAATAACACATGATGGTACTTTATTAATTGGGCTGGAGAAAATTGTATATTTTGTTATTAATTATTGAATTGAATTTATTGAATACCCATCAAATTGACAAAAATAATGATGGAGCAAAACAACAAAAAGAAAAAAAAACACAACAGAACAAAGGAATCAACAAATAAACCAAACATTACATATATATAAAAAAAACAATAATGCAACTAATACAGTAAATCACTCGGTTACTGTATATTGAAATTGTACTATGGGTGGCCATGAACCTTTGAATTATAATTTTGTCCTGTATTATGTTAACCTCAAATGTACAAAAGGCTGCAAACCAGATTTCAAACTTTAGAACAAGTATGCAGATAGATAACTAACTTTGTAATTAGAATTGTCAGTATTTAGCCTATTATTTGAATGAAAAAAACTTAGCAATTTTTATTTTTATTATCAAAATGTTTGGATTTAAAACTAAAGCTCAATCAATTATTTGGTTTACAAAAATCTTTTGTAATTTAGCTAACATTTTCTGTTCACTCTTGAAAACATAATTCTTAGCTAAGAATTTTGTTAGGACTGTAGAAACGCTGCTAAAATCAGTGTTCAAATGAAAATTGTGCAAAATTAAAATTTGAGCAGAGCTAAATCCATTTTTTATAAATGCCATACAGATGAAAATTTAAATATTACATGGAAATTTATTTTATGTTTATCAATTTGCGCTCACCTCTTGGCCTGAAAAAAAGCTAGCTTACAGAGAAAAAGTAAAAAAGTTGGCCTGCAAAAGAAGAAAAATGGCTGAAGAATACTGGAATAAAAGCAATTTAATAAAAAAAAACAATGCCTCAAAAATGCATAACATTTCAATAAAAGATATAACGCTTCCAATTGAATTAGTCATACAAAGCTAACTTGAACCAAAATAAAAGCAGTCTAGACAGGGAACCAACAAGTTCTAGAATAGGCCTATATTACGTTTTTGCGTGCAATTTAATTTAGCCTTATATTCTGCTTAATTCAAGCAAAATCAGCAAGGGTTGAAATTTCTAGCCTAATTTGAGGCAAACCAAATCTGTATAAGCACTTTTAATTATTTGGTACCTTTGTTACATCCTGATTTATAAGGTTTGAAGAGTTCGGACATATCTTTCTTAGACTGAAAAGAAATCCTAATGTGGCTTAAAATGGAATTAGTTTTTTCAAAACCTAAAATCAATGACAAGTAAACTTAACTTGGAATAAGAAGAATTATCTCCCCTTCCCAAGTTAATATAGGCATAGACCCAATCTTCTCTGCAGTCTTCCAATTGTTAGAAACAAGGAGAGAGTATTGATAAGGCCTGGCAACATCTGCCAGTAAATAATTCAGGCTTTGAATGTGTTCATGAAAGTTTCAATTTACCAACCTAACTACTTTTTCAAGATATTGAAAATGCCAATCACCTAGACTGTCCTTTTTGACTAGTGAAGGCTTCTTAATATTCTAATATAGCCTACTGCAAAAAAAAAAAAAAAACAACTATTGATCCCCAATCATCGTTTTTTCATATTTAATAATTACTACTGTCATAATTGCAGCCCCGCGTCCAAATCTTGGAGATAGCCTATTTTCAAGCTAATTCATCAATGGCTGGACCACAATGCCAACTTTAAAAATGAAATACCAACTTTTGCATTAGGGAGTTGGGTGAGATTTAATTGCAATGGCAGTAAATATTATGTTTGAAAACAGCATTGAATAAGTAGAAATCAAATGGTATATTTTTCGGCTCTCTGATTTCTGTGTTATATAAGGATGTTACTACAGGCTTAGACTAAACTACTGTAGCCATAAGCTTCATCTTAAATATCAAACAGTTCATGGTAACAAACTGTAAGTAAGGAGCAACCCGGCTCAATGGTAACCTAAACTCTAAAAAACGGAATTTTGATACCAATAGATACATCAAAAGAATCAGATTTTAATTCTGATTTCAAATATATAAGTTTCATCAAGTTTAATTTTACCTATCAAAAGTTACGCGCCTGAGAAAATTTGGCTGATTTTCGAAAAAAGGGGGAAAGACCCCCTAAAAGTTATAGAACCTTAATGAAAATCACACCATCATATTCAGCGTATAAGAGAACCGTACTTTAGAGGTTTCAAGCTCCTATCTACAAAAATGTGGAATTTTCCATTTTTTGCCAGAAGAAAGATCATGGATGCATGTTATTTGTTGTTTTGTTTTTTTTTCCCAGGGGTGATCGTATCCACCCAGTGGTCCTAGAATATCGTGGGAGGGATCATTGGAGCGGAAATTAAAAGTTTTAGTGCCCTTTTTAAGTGACCAAAAAAAATGGAGGGCAACTAGGCCCCCTCCCACACTCATTTTTTTCCCAAAGTCATCTGATCAAAATTTTGAGATAGCCATTTTGTTCAGCATGGTCGAAAATATTATAACTGTCTTTTAGGATGACTTAATCCCTCGAAGCCCCCAGGAGGAGGGGTGAAAGTTATGAACTTTACCTAATGTTAACGTATAGTATTGGTTATTGGGACACAGCTCAATGGTAACCGAAACTCTAGAAAACGGTATTTTGATACAAATAGATACATCAAAAGAATCAGATTTTAATGCTGATTTCAAATATTTAAGTTTCATCAAGTTTAGTCCTACTCATCAAAAGTTACGCGCCTGAGAAAATTTGGCTGATTTTCGAAAAAAGGGGGAAAGACCCCCTAAAAGTTATAGAACCTAAATCAAAATCACACCATCATATTCTGCGTATCAGAAACCCTACTGAAGAGGTTTCAAGCTCCTATCTACAAAAATATGGAATTTTGCATTTTTTGCCAGAAGAAAGATCACGGGTGCGTATTTTTTTTCCCCCATGGGGGATCGTATCGACCCAGTGGTCCTAGAATATCGTAGGAGGGCTCATTGGAATGGAAATTAAAAGTTCTAGTGCCCTTTTTAAGTGACCAAAAAAGAATGGAGGGCAACTAGGCCCCCTCCCACGCTCATTGTTTTCCCAAAGTCACCTGATCAAAATTTTGAGATAGCCATTTTGTTCAGCATGTTTGAAAATATTATAAGTATGTCTTTTAGGATGACTTAATCCCCCGAAGTTCCCGGGAGGAGGGCTGAAAGTTCTGAACTTTACCCAATGTTAACATATAGTATTGGTTATTGGGAAGTATACAGTACAGACGTTTTCAGGGGAGATTTTTCCTGGTAGTGGGGGAGGGGGTCGGTCAGGGACGTACGCAGGGGGGGGGGCTCCGGC
>JAQQPU010001364.1:0-11889 GCA_029168905.1 Artemia sp. Kazakhstan ARC1039 | reverse complement strand
AACAACAACAATAAATAATACATTATACCCACTTCGATCTTTACTATAAAAATGTCAAGCTTTCCAATCACTTTTGACTATTAAAAAGGGCACTAGGCCTTTCAATTTCCAATCGAATGAGCCCTTTTGGAAACAATAACGCTTTCTATAAACACCTTATATGCCCCCAGGGCATAACTTACAACCCTTACCCTAAGGTCTTTTAGGGTGGTTTTCATCCTCCAAGACCGAATTTCTAGAACTTTCAACTAGGTTAAACAACATGTCTTACTTGACTTAAGTCCCATCCGTCCTTGAAGGTCGTCTTGGGGCCTCTTTCTTCGTAATGGCGTGGATGTGCCATTTGTATGCTTCACGGTCTTCTGCTAGGCGAAGAAGGTCCGAGAGACGGTGAGGTGCAAAGTTTTCCTTCCACCTTTTTGGGGGACGACCACCAGGACGAGAACCGTGAATTTGGCCTTCGAAGGTGATTTTTGGGAGACGGGACCGACTCATCCGTTGTACTTGACCGAGCCATCGAAGTTGCTGGAGCTGGATCTTCATGAGAATTGTTTGTTGTTCTTTAAGGTGCGCGAGAAGTTTGACATTTCAGATTCTATCAAGGTAAGTGATCCCGGCGATGCGGCGGAGGCACTTAGTTTCAAATGCTGCGAGTCAACGGTTGTCATTTACCTTCAACGTCCATGTTTCACATGAGTGTATTAAGATGGGGATGATCAGGGTATTGAAAAGTCGTGTCTTAAGCCGCAGAGATAAATCCTTGCTTCGTCATATGGGCATAAGGGCCTTGAAACTGGAACTCGCGAGGGCGAGACGTCTTTTATGTCTTTTGATAGACTGTTGTTGCTGGTGATCAGACTACCGAGGTAAGGGAACTCGTCGACCCACTGGATACTCTCTCCATTAAGTTTCAGGTCTGGCTTAGCTGTATCCTGCAGCTTTCGTGAGCAGCACATAGCCTTTGTTTTTGATACATTTATGATCATTCCAAAAGAACTAGTGACTTCGAGGACGTCGTTAGCAGCGGCTTGTAGATCCTTGGGTGTTTCAGCCATTTCGTCGATATCGTCGGCTTAGGCTAGCTTATCTGTCTGAACATCCCGTATATATGCGCCACAAGTTGTTTCCATCAGGGATAAGACTGCTGTGAGGAAAAGGTTGAACAGCTCTGGAGACAAGAGGCATCCTTGAAGGACACCTGCAGAGGTCTGGAAACTGTCAGCGAGACCTTCACTAGTCATGACGTGACTCCCAAATTAGGAGTACATATCTTTCATAAGATCTACTACGTTGCGTGGGATTCCGTAATGGAGGAGGATATGCCATAGGCCTCTTCTCCAAATAAGATCAAATGTTTGCCTAAAGTCGATGAAGAGCTGACACAGATCGTGACCGAATCTCAGATATTTCTTTAAAATTTGGCGAACAGTGAAAATTTGGTCAACGGTCGATCTCCCAGGGCGAAGACCGGCTTGGTATTCTTGAATGACTAAGGATGACACGGCTCTGATCCGTTGGAGTATAATTCTGGTGAAGATCTATGCAGTTTAACTTGTTAGGCTAATAGGATGTGCGATGGGCTCTACGGGTGGCTTTTTCTACAGCACGCTTCAACTGCTTATATCTGCCCCTGCTCTCTCTCTCTCTGTCTGACCTGTTATTGTGTTTTCGTTTCTCAGCACATAATAAAATGATTTCGTTGGTTATCCAAGGCTTTTTATCATCCTTTTTGGCTCCTAGGGCGGAGATCGCTACTTTGCTGATGATCTTAGAGGACTCTGTGACCAGTTTATCGATATCCTTTTTAGATAGAGTTATAGGAATATTAGAAAGAAGGTCCGATATTTGAGTAGACAGTTCATCGATGTAGGGTTTGAGAGTCTTTGAGAAGATGTTTGTTGAAAGTAGTAGGTCTATTATTCAGCTTTGCGGAAGATTTCAGGCGTATCTTTAGTGCAGACATGACCAGGGAATGGTCGCTGTGGAAATCGCCACCTGTGAGGGTGACAGTATCTAGCACAGACGATTTCCGCCGCCTAGAGACGAGCACGTAATCAATAAGATTAGGGGTTTTTCCACCCGGTGGGGTCCATGTTGCCTTACGACGTTCTCTGTGTTTGAAGAGAGTGTTGGTAATGGCTAGATCACTGTCTCTACAAAATTCAATGAGGCGTTCTCCCCTCTTGTTAAGTCGTCCAAGGCCAAATTTACCCACAACATCTTCGTTTCCAGCAGAATCGTTACCAACAATAGCATTGAAGTCGCCAATGACAACAACAAGGTATTTTTTGGGAACTGCGTCAATTAGGCTTTGCAGTTGAAGGTAGAAATTGTCAGACTCTTCATCTGGTTTGCTGCAGTCAGGAGCGTAGACTTATATGATCGTGATGTTGATCGGTGATCCTTTCATTCGTATTTTAATCAACCGTTCTGACACAGGCGTTACGGAAATCAGGGATCTTCGTGCCTTACTCGACATCAAAAAGCCAACACCTTGGTGATGGACGCCATCGGTTCTCCCAGACACTATCAGACTAGTGCTGCCGATCCTTTTTTCGCCAGTGCTATTGAGGTGTTTTTCTGAAAGTCCCACAATATCACATTTATATCGATTTAGTTCATTTAGGACAAGATCTATTTTGCCTTGTTTAGCAAGCGTCCTAACGTTCAGGGTTCCAATAGATAAAATCAATTTAGGGGAAAGCATAGACTCCGGGTCCGGAGTTGTCAACATTGTTAAAGGGTCTCCATTCACGAGATTCTCGGTCGTCAGATCGTCGGTTGCCCCGGACGCGGTAACTTCGTCAGTTGCCCCGGACTCGGTAACTTCGTCGGTTGCCCCGGACGCGGTAGTATTGGTTCTCGTTCTTGATCGTTTGTACTTCATAGTTTTTAATAAGAAAGAAGGTTTCGTGGCTAATTTCAGGACGGCGGTAATCCACTCCTCTCCATCCCTAGCCGGGGCCGGCTATATCTACTACTGATAATGCGCCCTTCAGGCGTCCTGTATCACCTGCAATTTTCCCATTGCTGGGAGAAGGTTTGTGACTGGCGGGATTTATCCATACGCCGATGGGCCCTGCCCAGTGCTCATCAGAGGGGCCTTCCACCTCCTCCGCCTGAACGTATGGCCCCCAGACGTGGGTGCTCCAGCTATATTTCAAGACCCCCAGAGACCGGGTTCTCCCTTGGTCCGTGCCTCCCTACCCGGAGGTGCCCTGCATATCTACTGGATGTTCCCCTATCCGCCACCTGGATGGATGTGTTTGGGGAAATGGTGGGCGTGAGAGGGGCGATAGTCGCTCTCCAATCTCTTGCAACTATTAAAAATGCCCCTAGCCCTTTCAATTTCCAATCAAATGAGCCCTTTTGAAGTTTCTACGACAAAACATTCAATAAAAATCTTATATGCCCCCAGGGCTTAACTTACAACTTTTGCCCTGAGTTTTGGGGGGAGGGGTGTCATTCTCAAAGACCTAACTTACAGAACTTTCTACTAGGTTGAACAATATGGCTATCTGAAAATTTTGATTGGATGTGTTTGGAGGAATGGTGGGTGTGAGAGGGGGGTTAGTTACCCTTCAATCACTTTCGACTATTACAAAGGGCACTAACCCTCTCAATTTCGAATTGAATGAGCCCCTTTTGAAGTTTTACGACAGCTCTATCTATAAAAACCTTATATTCCCCCAGGGCAGAAATTACAACCTTTACCCTTGGGGCTCTGTAGGGTTTGTCATCCTTAAATACATAATTTCCAGAACTTTCAACTACGTTGAACAAAGTGGCTATCTCTAAACTTTGATTGAACGTTTTTGGGGAAAATGGTGGGTGTAAGAGGGGGGTTAATTACTCTCCACTCACTTTCGACTATTAAAAAGGGCAATTTCAATTTCCAATCAAATGAGCTCTTTTTGAAATTTCTATAACAACTTTCTATATAAACTTTATATTCCCCCAGAGCAGAACTTACAACCCTTGCACTGAGGGTTCTGAGGGGTTATCATCATAAAAGACCTAATTTCAAGAACTTTCAACTTCGTTGAACAAAATCGATATCTCAAAATTTTGATTGGATGTGTTTGGGAAAATGGTGGGCGAGAAAATGAGAGGGGAGTTAGTCGCTCTCCAATCACTTTCAACTATAAAAAAGGCACTAGCCCTTTCAATTTCCAATTGAATGAGCCCCTTTGTAGTTTCTACGCTATAAGCCCCTAGGGCATAACTTACAACCCTTGCCCTGAGGGATGTGGGGGGGGAGGGTTTGCTATCCTTAAAGACTCAATTTCCAAAACTTTCAACTACGTTGAATAAAATGGCTATCTAAAATACTGATTGGATGTGTTTGGAGAAAAGATGGGCGTGAGAGGGGGGTAAGATGCCTTCAAATCACTTTCGACTATTAAAAAGGGCACTAGCCCTTTGAATTTCCTATCGAATGAGCTTTTTTGAAGTTTCTACGACAACACCTTCTTTAAAAACCTTATATGCCCCCCGGGCATAACTTAAAACCCTTGCCCTGAGGGCTATGGGGGAGTGTCCTCCTCAAAAACATCTTTTCTATCTGGAAATCAACTACGCTGAACAAAATGGCTATCAAAATTTTGATTGGATGTGTTTGGGGAAATGATGGTCGTCGGGGGGGGGGGGGGTGGCTAATTGCCCTCCAATCACTTTCGATTATTAAAAAGGGCACTAGCCACTCCAATTTCCAATCGAATGAGCCCTTTTTGAAGTTTCTACGACAACTCCTTCGATACGAAGTGCCCGGGCATGGAGGAAACAAACACATTGTGCCCACATCGTTCTTTGCTTAGGCAGCGCTAGCGCACTGCCTATGATTGGCGTGAATTTGAGCTTGACAATTTTTCTAGTTTTCGGTGCCGATTAACAAAATCAGCGCCGATTTTCATTACGATCATCACCAAAAAATAGGGATAAAAATAAACAGTCAGCCAGAGATGTCTGTGGTGAAAGACCCTGCTGAGCTGAGAACTAAGCTGAGATCAATCATGCAGCTATTAATAAACTCCAGTTGACTGTCTGTGTTCATGATTTTTGGTTTGAAAATCTTGCGCAATAAATTTTTCTTTCAACAAATTTTTCTTACCGCTATCGTTTGTCCACTGATGCTGAAATCGGTTCCCGAAATCAGCTACGTGTGCCGAGCCCTTTAACGTTATCCTGAGCCACTGAATTTCGTATTTCTAACGCCTACTGTAAAAAGCTAGTATATAAGATAACTAAATTAGTATATAGCCCAAGTATATTCGTGTATAGTATATAATTAGTATATAAGTCCTAGTAGAACTTGCGTTATGCTGTCTTTCATTTTGTAACTAAAGTGAAATGTAAATGTACTAACGAGTAAATATGAAGTTTATATGAAAACAACAACTGTAGTTTATCAGTTTTTTTCTTTTCTTTGTATAGTGATTTAGTTTTTTTTTATCTTTTTGTGTTACTTTCTAGTTTTTATGCACTTTTTATTTTTTTCTGTTTTTCTGTTGATAAAGGCTTTAAAATGAATGGCCAAAATATTTTGATTTTTATTAGTATATGTAATTTTTTTTGTTAGCATGTTAGCAATGCCTTAGTTTAAAATTCATTTAATGGTGTCGTTTCAATTGAGTCATTGGTAAGACCTTCCTAATGAGTGCCTACACCTGGGTTGAGGAACAGCTTGAAGCTGATCTCCCTGTTGAACTTATTTTACTGAGCATGACCAAGGCTTTCGACTCAATAATGCATGGGCCAAATGCTGGAGATTGAATTTTACAGCCAATGACTTAAAAATCCTTCACCTAGTGTAATGAAAATTTCTGTTACCAGTATCCTTTCGCCAGCAGATTTGGCAAACTCAAGCCAGTTTCACATACAAATGTTGAGAACATTGTAGGAACCCTCACCAATAGGAACATAATGTTGTGCAAGTGCAGATAAGCTGCTGTTTCTAGTGCATCTTGAGCTCTTGGCACAATGACGTTATAGTAAAACATTACGACGACAGCAGTTGCAACTGGGGTTCGTTCTTTGCTATATGGTTACAAACAGGAAAAAGCCTATGGCTTTTTCTTCTTTGAAATAGTAAGAGACGAACCTCAAACAATCAAGTAGCTAACTAAGTTCAATGTATGCAACGGTTTGTTATTCCAATGATCGTCTTTTAATGTAATTATCGAATATGATTATTTTTCTAGTTTTAATTAAAATTATTGCTCAAGTACCACAAATATTTTTGCAGCTTACATAATAACTTTAGCAATCCTGAACTGAAAACTAAAATAAAAAATTAATCATTTCTACGGAAATAAAGCACAAGGCTATAGAGATAAGGACTTTAGGAGTCGAGCCAAAAAGTTTGTTTCCAGGAGGCAAGCAGATGTTAATAACATTTTTACTACAGAGCTATGGAAAAAATGCAGTTTTTCGTAAGAAAAATGTTCTTGTTTCGAAGTTATTTTTGTTAATTATGAAAGGTTTTTAAATACATCAATTGCCTATCAAATGAGCCGTTAAACAGCTCTCTATGATTTTCCAGTGCCGAGCTAGCTTAGGCAAAAAAAAACGGAAAAAGAAAAAAGATGCCGTATATGCAGAATATCGTGGTTTCAGCCACTTTTATTGATTTTCAAGCTGATATAATTTACTTGTTGTTCACGCCAGGAGTCGGTAAGTTTTCTTAATAGGGGTTTCGGACAAGGCGATTCTAATAGTGTACTTCTTGTTTTGATCTGACTCAATTTTTAGGAGTTATGGGTTATTATATGTCTTAGTATTGGACGTGATCGTCTCTTATTAGGTTGCTAGCTACTGCTGCAACCTGGATATCCGATAAAACTTACATATCCTTTATGTCATCCAGTTAGCATAGGCTAGAGTTTGCTCTTTATTGTAAATTCTAGTTTCAATTAAAAAATTACAATTATTGCTCAGACACCATAAATATTTTTGCAGTTTACATAATAAATTTAGCAATCCTGAACTGAGATTTATTTATAAAATAGCAAAAACATACGGCTTTTTCTTAGTTTGAACAATAAGATACGAATTTCAGAGAATCGAGCAGGTAAGTAAGTAAAATATTGCACCCTACCCTGAAAAGTTCACCAATCATAATACTGCCACTAAAGCTAAGGCTACAACCGTTAATCAATAATTCAGTTACTATGAGTTTGCGTTTGTTCTTTATTTTAAAGTATAACATAAACTATTTTAATAATGGATCGTTTAAAGCCTGTGTGGTGCAGTGGATAGTTTTTTGGAATTTTACTCTGAAGGTCGCACGTTCAATTCTTACCGCGGGCAATTTTTACACATTTGGCAATTTAAAGTGTAAACAAAACGTCTGTTAATGACTACTACATGAAATCTTCATGACTAACACCATTTATGATAAATTATACCGTATCGGTCCTTTATGTAATTATGTAATAATATTTAAAATAGAAAACCAAAAGTGTGAAGCTTAGTAGACAATCGGTGTTAGAAATCGGACTTGGTTCAAAAAACAAATGTCTTTGAAAAGATTGCAGTATGAAAAAACATATCAAAAATGCAGTTGTTTTGTAAAAAGTAATTCTATTTTAAAACTTTTTGTTTTATATTAAAAGGGCCCTAGAACTTTTGACTTCCATTCGAATGAGCACTGTCGCGACATTCTAGGACCGCTGAGTCAATACGATCACCCCTGGGGAAAAACAAACAAATAAACACGCATCCGTGATCTTTCTTCTGGCGAAAAATAGCTATTTGAGCCAAGCTATCTGAGGAGGAAAAAATATGCCTTAAATGCAAAATATCTTCTGGCGAAAAATAGTTATTTGAGCCAAGCTATCTGAGGAGGAAAAAATATGCCTTAAATGCAAAATATCAGCCACTTTTCTTGAATTTTAAGCCAATATATTTCTTTTGTTGTTCAAGCCAAGGAACGTTAAGTCTCCTATATAGGGGTTTCGACAAGGCGCTTCCAATAGTGTACTTCTTGTTTTGATCTAACTCTCTTTTTAGGAGTTATGGGCTATATAATTTCTTTGTAGGCTATTGGATGTGATCATCTCTTACTAGGTTGCTAGCTACCGGTGCATTCATGATATCCATGAAACTTATATATCAGTAGTAAGGCCATAGGGAATGCAAAACGTGCTTGCGTAATTTGTCTTACCTCTCGCCTGAGGCATGAATATACAGTGTAGTCTAACCGGTACATTGGCTTACCACGGGTCAGTCACCTAAGGCCATAGGGAATACAAATCGTGCTTGCGTAATTTGTCTTACCTCTCGCCTGAGGCATGAATATACAGTGTAGTCTAACCGGTACATTGGCTTACCACGGGTCAGTCACCTATTACTACGAACGGTAGTCTATTTCGTGATATACATGTTTTTTTTTAGGGTAAATCCATGCCAGAAAAACCGGTGCGTCTTTTTTGGCTGCCACTATATTCAATTATTTTTTTTGTATATATTCAGGTTTCAGATTAGAACTTTCTACAGTTTGAATAGTTCATTCAATCTACTAGTATCGATATTTTTGCAATCATTTACATAGATATGGAATATTCTAAGCGACTTCTGGTGAGTAAAATTTTCTAATTATTATAATAAAAAGAAATCTATTTTTTGTCTCGCCATTGTATATGAAAAATTAAAATAGAATTTGCATATTAGTTTCGCCAGATATGAAAGGTCGCCCCTCTCCTCAATATCTTGCTCTTTACGCTAAAGCTGTTAGTGCTTTCAAAAAAGCTTCCTATTCTAATTAAAAAGTCTCTGTTTTTTTTCATCAAATTTCGGTAAATATTCAAAAACAGGGCCAGTCAGTTTCGCTATAAAAATAGTCAAATCGTTTTTCATCCTCTCAAGTCGGTTGTTTATTCGTTTGATAATTCAACTGATGTTTCAGTTGTACTAAACTTACTAAACTGTACTAAACTTACTAAACTTTCAATGTGTTATGTTAATTAACATGTCAGTTTAAATTATTAACATCCGAGGTTTTAACATTTGAAATTTTACTAGTTTGAGTTGAATAACAGATTATGGTATTACAAATAAAAGTCGGAATCTATAGTTTTGTCTCTGTAAATTACTTGTAAGTGAATATAAAATAATTTAGTCCAAAATTTTCATCTATTAAAACAGCTTGAAACTTGTCCAAAAATAATCAGTTTTTATATTTCAATTAAAAATAAAAAAAATTAATGAGTTAACTTGTGACGTGTTGAGGCGATTGTTAATTTTCCTTGTAATGACGGATTAGGCTTCCATCTATACCAGGGTTTTGATCTGTTCTTGTCAAGCTTGTCTATCCAAAATAAAAATAAACTTTGCAAATTCATAGGGTTTTGAGTTAAGTACCCGTTATAAAAAGATACAAAACTAGACGAATTATACAAAAAATATAAGTAATAGTGGTCGAGCAGGGAGCCTAATTGCGAAGTTACTAAAGGAACATTGAACATTTTCTCTGATTTTGTGTGTTTTTGCAAGAAAATGGCTGTTCTTTAGCAAACTTAGCCATAGCTAGTTGAAACTCCGCATAAATATCTTAATTTTTAGCCTAATTGCGTAGCTACTAAAGGAACATTGAAATTTTTTTTCTGATTTTGTGTGTTTTCGCAAGACAATAGCTGGTCTTTTGTAAACTTAGCCCTAGCTAGTTGAAACTCTGCATAAATATCTTAATTTTTAGCCTAATTGTGTAGGTACTAAAGGAACATTGAACATTTTTTCTGATTTTGTGTGTTTTCGCAAGAAAATAGCTGGTCTTTAGCAAACTTAGCCATAGCTAGTTGAAACTCTGCATAAGTATCTTCATTTTTAGCCTAATTGCGTAGCTACTAAAGGAACATTTTTGTTGTATCTATTGGTATCAATATTCCGTTTTTTAGAGTTTCGGTTACTATTGAGCCTTACGTGCCTGAAATCATGAATTAGAATATTTAATTAGCTGTTTGGGTTTTCAGACATAGTTTTTTAGATGTTCATGGGTGTTAGGTTCCTGGAGGGTTTTATGACTCCTCCCTCCAATGAATTCAGATGGTTTTAGGACTCATCCCCCTAGCCATAACTCCATTCAACCTTGAGCGAAGATATAAAAGTTTGATGAAGTATTTTTCTACTTAACAACTACATTAATAACTTCCAAGATGATGGGACTGTATGACACAGAATTTATCAGTCACCGAGAGTTCAATGACTCATCCCCGCAATGACTTCCAAGGGTTTTATGACTCCTCCCCACAATGAATTCAGATGGTTTTAGGACTTATCCCCCTAGCCATAACTCCATTCAACCTTGAGCGAAGATATAAAAGTTTGATGAAGTATTTTTCTACTTAACAACTACATTAATAACTTCCAAGATGATAGGACTGTATGACACAGAATTTATCAGTTTGAAAAAATCATCTTGTGGTGTTATATTTGAATGTGCTTTTTTATTATTGTCTATGGAACTCGAAGAAATTGACTGTTATCATTGGATAGTGAACTATAACATGTTTGAGTATGATAAAAGCTTGTGGAGTACTATATTACGTTATATAAACTGACTGGGATTCTATGATAGAGTGATTACACCACTTAATAATACTGGTCAGGAACTGAGAAATGTTCAGGAGGAAGTCAGTGAAATTTGCAGCTTTTTCGGGGTTGAAGCACTCTACGTAAAGGGTAATGTACCTACAGATAAAGTTTTAATTCAAAAGTGTGACCCTAGGATTCCACTTTTCAATCTAGAAGAGTTTAAGTGTCCTAAATTTGAAGGGGATTATCACCGTCCTGAAGACGAGGTTAGGTTCTTTGCGCAGTGGATACCTAAGGACATACCTGATCGTGATAAATCCATAAGACACGGTAAAAAAAACTATTCTATATCATGGGATCATCGTTTCTGGATGTTTAAGTGTGAACTCTAAGTACTATTTTTATGTAAATATGTGGCGTTTTTTTTCTCAAAAAAATATGTTAATACGTTTAAGCAGTAAATATCTTTAAGCTTTACCCGTCTTTATTCTTTAGAATAGTTTTATTCATTTCATTAAATTATGAAGAAATTGTAAGTAAGTAACAATAGCTTTCTTGAATTCGCTTCCTGGACACAATACAGATATTTAATTCAAGAAATCATAATAAAATCGCAAGTAAGTTATAAAGTCTTTATTGTTTTCACCTATTGGATACACAATACTGAAATTTCATTCAAGAAATTATGAAGGAATTGTAAATAGGTAACACACTCATTCTTGAGGTCACCTCTTGTATACACAATGCAGAAATTGCATTTAAGAAATTATCGAAATTGTAAGTAAGTAGCAAATTCTTTCTTGAATTCGCCTCCTGGATAAATAAAAAAGACATTTCATTCAAGAAATTATGACAAAATTCTAAGTAAGCAACAAACTCTTTCTTGAAGTTACCTCATGGATACACAATGCAGAAATTTCATTTAAGAAATTATCAAAAATTGTAAGTAAGTAGAAAATTCTTTCTTGAATTCGCCTCCTGGGTAAATAAAAAGGACAGTTCATTAAAGAAATTACGAAAAAATTGTAAGTAAGTAGCAAATTCTTTCTTGAATTCACCTGATGGATAAACAAAAAAAACATTTCGTTCAAGAAATTATGACAAAATTCCAAGTAAGTAACAAACTCTTTATTGTTTTCATGACTTAGATACACGATGTAGAAATTTAATTCAAGAAATTATGAAAAAATTCTCAGTAAGTAACAATTTCTTTCTTGAAGTCAACTCTTGGATACACAATACGGAAATTTCATTTAAGATATTATGAAAAAAAATTGTAAGCAAGTAACAAACTCTTTCCTGAAGGCACCTCTTGGATACACAATACAGAAACTTCATTTAAGAAACTATGAAAAAATT
>JAQQPU010001363.1:66571-83396 GCA_029168905.1 Artemia sp. Kazakhstan ARC1039 | reverse complement strand
AGAAATGAATCCGGACATAAGTATAGTCTCATTTAATATTAATGGAACGAGCGGCAAGGACTTTTTTATTGATGATCTGTATGTTAATTACGACGTTGTTTGTCTCCAAGAACATTTACTGACTGCCTTTAGCGAAAATTTTCTGAGACGAAGCAGTGATCACGTTGTTTTTGTGCGTCCAGCTAAAATTACGCGTGACCGCCCTTCTGGCGGCTTAGCATGTGTTTTTAAGAAAAATATTTCTGGTGCGAGTCCTGTGCTTTTCCAATCAGATGACACTTTTCTTGCGGTGCGTCTTGGTAATGTTGTATTAATTAATGTGTATCTGCCATATAATGATCGTTCCATTCGTTCACTTCAGAATTTCTCTTGTGCTTGTAATGGTCTTAAAACTTTAATTCAAAAGATATCGGATAACGGGTTGCATTTTGTTATTGCTGGTGATTTTAATACTGATCTGGTTTCTGATAATGTAAGGAATGGTCAGCTTTTTGATTGGTCTCCCGGCTTATAAAATTGTTCGGAAGTCCCATGATTATACGTATATTCACCATTCAGGTAGTAAATCAGACATTGATCACGTTATTTGTTCTGCAGCTCTTGTCTGCTCACCAGTTACGGTTCATTTTGACGAGAATGATCTTGATCACCTTCTGCTGTCTTTTTGTTTATCAAAGTCTGTTGTTTGTTCTGGGAGTATGTCTAAGAGTCGTGGTGTACGTTCTAAATGGTTTTATAAACCTGTTTGGAATGATGCGAATTTTTCTGTTTATCTTATAACTTTGGCTTCACTTTTAAGTACGATTTATGTTCCTTATCAGCTTTTGCAGTGTAGTCAGAATTTTATTTATGCTAAATATGAAATAGACCGATATTATCTTTCTATCCTCTCTGCTATGAAAGAAGCTGAAAAAATTTCTGTCCCAGTTAAGCGAATCCGAAAAAATACTCAAAAGCCTCTTTGGTCACTTGACCCTAACCTTAAGGCCTGTAAAAATAAAGCTAAATTTTGGCTAAAAATTTGGACAGATTGTGGTCGGCCTAGGTCCGGTAATGTTTTTCTTATTAAACAGAAAACTAAATTAGAATTTAAGAAGTATCTAAAAAGTGTCCGATACCGAGGGCTTGATTTTCCATCTTCGCCTAAGGATTGGAGGAATGTAATTAATTCAAGTAAAACAGACGATTCTGATGTAAGTAGTGTTGATATTCCACCAAGTTCTTGGCATGCATATTATTCGAAGATTTTCTCCGTTTTGAATTATTCTGTTCATAAAAAGTTTGGTGAAGCGTTTGTTAAAATTGTCCCTAGATTTCTAAGTCAGCGTTTTGTTTTGCCTATATCGCGTTGTGAAGTTTTGAATGCTTTGAATCATCTTAAGTCGAAATCTATTGATGCTGATGGTATCTCTAAAATGCATCTAACTCCCCAATGTGCTGAACTTGTGTCACATCTTGCGCTTTTGTTTCAAATGTGCTTGGCATCTTCTGTCGTCCCGGAAAGTTTTTTGTGTGGCAGCGTGACTTCAATTTTAAAAAGAGGTAAACCGCCAACAGATTGCTCTTCTTACCGTCCTGTTTCTGTTTCTTGCAATATTAGCAAGGTCTTCGAGTATATTCTTTTACCTAATTTAACTCGAAATATTTCTTTCTTTGGTGGAAATCAACTTGGTTTCAGACCTGGTGTGGGGTGCCAACATGCTCATCGTGTCCTTTCTTCTATTCTACTTTCTAATTCTTCTAAGGGTAAAGGCGTATATCTCTGTACACTTGATCTTTCAAAGGCTTTTGATTCTGTTGTTCATAACCAGCTTTTCTTTTCTTTGGCTTCTTCTGGTGTTAATTTTTCGGTTATTTACCTTTTACGGTTTTTGTATTCTAATTCTTACCTCCGCCTGAAATCTTCTCCAGAAACAACTATTAAAGTGCTTCGTGGTGTTAGGCAGGGAGGTGTTTTATCACCAACCCTGTTCAAAATTTGTATTTCTACTGTTCTGGAAAAGATCTCAGGCACTTATTTTTCTGGTTCTACTGATGTTTCTTACATTGCCTATGCTGATGACATTCTGTTGATTAGTCGTACTAAGTCTGCTCTTTCTGCGATGGTTTCCTTAGTTTCTCAGTCTTTCCTAAATATTGGTCTATCCCTGAATCTTGACAAGTGTGAATTCTTATCTTATAATCTGTCTTCGTCTACTCCTCTGGTATGTAATGAATTTTCTGTACTTTCTGTCTCTTCCTTTCGGTGGCTTGGTATTACTGTTTCTAATTCTCTAGCTCTCTTTCGTAAACAGATTGTTGCTGATTCAGTAAGAAAATTCAGTTCAGTTATTCAAAAATTGTAGCAAACCATGGAAAATATAACAGAAGAGCTCTTGGGCGCTTATTCTCGACTTTTTCTGATCATTCTGTGCTTTATTTTTCGGGTGTTCATTCTGTTCTTAAGCTAAAGGATTTAAAAAAGATTAAAGTTACTTATTTCAAATTTTGCAAATTTCTTCTTTCTCTGCCGCCATGGACTAGAAATCGGTATCTAGTTAATAATTTTTATGCTACGGATGTAACTCAAAAGCTCGGTGTCCTACACAAAAAGCTTTCTGCAGATGCATTTTGTAAATTTGGCCCAGACCACGGTCTTTTACAGTTCTTTTCGTAGTTTAATTTAATTGCTAGTGTTTGTTGAGTTTTTTTTTTCTTTTTTATTATTATGTACTCCACTTGTACTACTTTTTGGTAGTTGTGGGTAATAAATGATTGATTGATTGATTGAAAGGCTAATTTTATTTCTGATGTTTGCAGGTGCAATATTGAACAGATTTTGGCCCTACTGTAATAACTCAATTAGTAACTGTTATGCAGTTGGTAACTACATAATTCAATAGATTGATTTGGATATTACATGTCATTCTTTCTGGAAGTTTGTTAGAAAATAAAAATTGTTATACACTTCAAAAGAATGAATTCAAACAGAATAAAATATTAATGAGACTATAATGCAGCATTAAAACAGCAAAATTGAATTGTCACAAGAAAATCACAATTCATTTGTTTATTTCTGTAAAGTTTAACTAGGATGAGCAGAATCTCAGTTATTCTTTTAATCAAAACAAGGAAAACTATTTAAAATATAATGTTGTTTTTTGTAAGCACAAATGGCACTAGCTTATTTGGGGATGTGAGAGGGCACCAACTCACAATCATATGTGGTAATTATTATCCATTCAAGCTTAGATTCTCAGAAAACTGCATTTATTTTTCACTAAATGAAATGAAATGGCTACATGGTAAAATGGTGAGTATACTGAGACAGAAGTAAACAAAAAAGCTGTATTTGTTAGTTTCATATTTTCTTACAAGAAAAAATTTTCCAACAAATCTTACCAAAGTTGACTTTGCATGGTTCACTTGAAAGAAAACAGATTTTCTAGAAGGTAGAAGTAGAATTCTTGAGCTAAGTCTTGTGAATCCACTTAAAATATAAGATTGCATCTCCTAGTAGAGTTTAAAAGTGTACATCAGATGTAAGTTATAAAAAAAAGATTCCATTGTTAGATTAGCACAACTCAAAACAGCAATATCTGTACAGTAAATTACCTAACTGCCTGAAAACTATGCAAGAAGGATATTTTTAATATACTGATTTGAAAGATACCATCCTTCTTAAAACTGCAAGATAATCAAGATGTTAATGTATGTTAGATTCAAATATGTCTAAGTATTTCACTGTGGAGGAGAACTATTTCTAGGTGGGGATTACAAACACAAAACAGTACATTTAAGGCAAAGAACTTTCTCAGAGAGGGAATTACCATATGGATGGATCTACAATAGTCTTTATTGTTTGTATACAGATGATCATATATATTGTCTTTTAGGTGTTGGCTAATAAGTGGCTATTATTATTATTATCAATTTTTTTAAGGAATCTTAAGAGCACTGCTAATAATTCCAGCTCCAACTTAACAAAGCTGGTTTGTAGTTCCTCCCTTCTAAAAGCAACACTTTTGCTTCTTACAAGAATGCCAAAATCACTGAGTTTAGTCTGGTGCTGATTGTTTCTCAGTTGTAACACATTGCAACATGTTACTTGGCCACTTTTTTATTTTTTTTTACTACTTCCTCCTTTAGTATGTTCATCATGAATAAATGGCTTGGGGGAGGGGGTTTTGGGGTCTGAACATATTTTCTGAATGTACAAAGACCTGTCCTTGGCACAGCTTAACAAAATAGTCTGCAAGGATCTCAGAATCTCAGAGATCATGTTTTAGGTTTGGCCAATGCGGCCAAAGCTAAGTTTAAACAAGGTAGGGTAGATGAGGTATGGTGAGCTATCTCTTAGATGGTCAACTACTTAGATGGTCAAGATGGTCAACAGGTAGGATAGATGAGGTATGGTGAGCTATCTCTTAGATGGTCAACTATTCAAACATATTTCAAGAAACAATTGTTTTTAGGGCAGTTTTATGTTACTTTTAAAATATTCTTTATCTACTCTTGATGTATTCTAACAAATTACTTTTTGCCTATTCAAGGCATGCAAGCATAAACAAAGGTAATCAAATAATTGTGATGAAATTGATCCTTGTTGGTCAATTATATCATGTAGGTACATTTCAACCAACTTGAAAACTCTATCAGAAATTGATGTTGTGCAATAGTGTCTACGTTAAAAGACAAAAGAATGATCCTCTTGTGCATACCTATCTGTGGTCACTGTTACCAAGTGGGCTCAAACTACATCTATCCTAGTACTCTCTTAGTCAGAAGATGTGTCACTGGGCTGTAAACACAGTCACAACCCCCTTTTTTCATTTTGGGTTAGGTGTTTTAACCACAATTTTAACAATAGAGCTAAACATATCCAACATTGGACCTTATTTTGGCCCTAAGTGCAAATTAAAGTAATAACTTTTTGAATAGCTATTATTTAAAATGAACAGTTGGTTCACTTAAAATGAAAATTGACATTTTAACAGAGTCCTGCATAAAAAAGGGAGACATTCGTTCCTATGCTGATACCTCAAAAGAAGACTGGCTACACAGAAAAGAACTAATAGAGGAAATCAAGAAAAGAGCTGCTACTGTTGAGCAAAATTTAGGAATTAAAAATGGTTGTATAGTGGCAAAACTCAGTCAAAACAAGGAGCCATTGCCTCAGTCAACAAAATGGAGCTTGAAATACCTGTCAGAGTGAGCAGCGTACTCTGTTTTACACAAATACAGATTGTTTATATTCAAAAAAGGATGAGTTTCTTGCACTTGTTCAAAGTCAAAAACCCTATATAATAGCTGTAAGTGAAGTTCTACTAAAAAACTGTATTGATCCCTCTGTTCATTTTCAGCAATTAAGTGGTTATGATTTAATATTTAATACAAATTACAAACAAGGTGTTGGTGTTCATCTATGTTCTTCCCTGGAATTTATATACAAAGAAGTTGATTTTGAATTTAAGAATGGGCATGAAATTGTTAGTTTGGAGTTGAGACATTCAAGTTTTTCTCAGAATCTTCATCTTGTAGTTATTCATTGTAGCCCTTCAAAGAGTGTTGATAGTACTTTAAAAGATGAGAGCTTACTCAGTTACCTTACCTACCTTTCTTCAGTTTCATCAACAATTGTGGTTGCTGGTGACTTTAATGCTCCAGGTATTGATTAGTCCAAACACTGGATGATAGTTTCCTTCATCAGCATGCTACTGAGCCTACCAGGTTCCAGATTGGATGAAATCCATCTATTTAAGACCTTATAATAACTAAGCAGTCATCTGACCTAGATAGACTTGAATTTTTACCCCCTATAGGCAAAAGAATCTTGTGGTATTGTCTTTATGTGTTAATGTGAATACTAAGTTAAATCCTAAATCATTTTAGTATTGCTGATTTAGTTGAATATATTATGCCCAGTAAGGCTAAGAGAAAACACAAAAGCCCAGTTAAAGGCCATGACAGACCTGCTGCTTGTTCTACTGAATTGGATGCGGAGTTTTCTGCCATAGAGTGTGATATTTGTGAGAAGTGGATCTGTGCTGAATGTCTGGACCTATCCCATGGAGAATATCAATTATTAAGCAAGATGATGCAATCCCTTACCTCTTCCTGGTCATGTCCTGCCTACAAAATTAACCCTCCTCCTTCTCCCTCTAGAGAGCAAGCTGTGATAAATAAGCTAGTATCTGTTATGGAAAATTCATTGAAATCTTTCAGGGAAGATCTTAAGAAGGAATTTGCCACCACTTATCAGTTGACCCAAACACTTTCCCAACTGAGAACTGACATTAAAAGTTACAATTCAGCCCAGGTTAGTGATATTGCAAACAGGGTATCCCATACTGAAAATTCTCTACAATTGGTTTGCTCTGTTTCAACCATTCAGGACCTAGTGGTTTCTACAGTGTCTTCTAAGTTGTCCCAACTTCCAGTAGCCGAATTAACTGAAACCAATGTTTGTCAGGTAGCATGTTCAGAGCACCAACGTTTTGAAAGATGTCTTAACATTATTGCATATGGTATCCCCACCCAGACTGATGATGCAGTTTTCCTGTACAATTATCTATTATGCAATTATGGACTTGACATTGGTGCCCCCCCCAGCCCAAGTAAAAAGACTTTCTAATAGCCATCAACCATCTGATAGCCACCCCCCTCCTCTTCTTTTCTCTGTACAATCAACTTGAATTTAGAAATCAAATAATACAGAAATCCTTTGAAACAAAAGGATCAATCAGTTTCTATGGTGACAGTCCTAAGGAAGATTGCATGTAACACAAAGCTCTAGTTGAGGAGCTGAACTGCAGAATAGCAAAGGGAGAGGCAGATTTGATAATTTGTAATAGTGCCATCATCCAAAAAAAACTTGCAAGTTGGAGCAATCACCCCAACCACTCCAATATCCCACTAATGTATGTGCCTCCTTCTACCTCTGTTAATTGTTTAAGTGTTGATGGACTTGCATCACCAAATTCTGTCTCTCAATGGTATAGTAGCGAACATAATAAAAATATTTCCCTGTCTGATGCTGACATTCCTCCTGTTTCATCAGCAACAAATTGCTTAACTGATGTTTCTTCTTTGTTGTTTCATAGTGCTGTATCCAACAACCTTACCAGTCATTTAGTTCCTGGATCCTTTCAGATTCCTATCTCTCAAGGAATGAGGTTCCTTAGCTCCAATGTTGATAGACTCCCTAATAAGCTTTCCTTTTATATGAAATCTGAAAGAGCGGATGTTGCAGCAATTACAGAAATTCCACCAAAAATACACTGTCAGTCTTAACACCTGATGAAATCAAAATCAATGGTTGCTAACTATTTTCTAATCTGAATTCCCCTCTTTGCCACAGAGGAGTGTGCCTTTATATTAGAGATGGACTAAATGTTAGTCTCATTCAATTCAATTCTCTGAATACTGATGGAATTGAGTCTGTGTGGATTAAAATACACAATCAAATAATTTCAATTGTAGTGGGTGTTGTTTATAGAGGCCCCAGTGCTCTGTGTGTTTTGGACTCTGAATCTAATTTGGCTGCTATGTTGTCTCATGTGATGTCCAAATTTGCCAGCTATGATCTTGTCCTTATTGGGGACTTTAACCTTCCAGAAATCCAATGGATTGATGGATCTAGTTTGTGTAATAGAGATTCTCCTTTTTTGTCTGCCCTCTCTGATAATTCCCTCTGTCAAACAATCTTACAACCAACTTGTTACAGGGAAGGTCAAGTCTCCAACATTCTTGATCTGGTTACACTCAGTAACCCTGACCTTCTTGTTAAGAATGTAATAACCATACCTGTTGGTAATAGTGACCATGTAGTAATTATTTCAGAGCTATGTCTGCCTACCAAACAACCTTCCTTTAAGCAACAAAAATATGTAAACTACAAAATAGTCATAGATAAACTTGCCAAAATCAACTGGAAAACTCTTATCACTTATGAAACTGAGGGAGAGTTGGTCAAATGTAAAAACAGAAATTCTAAATGTTGTAAAGTCATGTACCAGAATTTTTCAGGTAAAACAGGCAATAAGTTTACCTTTTTTTAACTACTAAAGTAAGCAAGCTAATCAATCAAAACCCCAGAGCATGGAATCGCTATAGAAAAAATAAGACCACAGAAAAGTATCTAGTCTTCAAATCCTTTTGTAACCAAACAACAAACCAAATAAAGGAGTTGAAGAGAAGGTTTGAGGAAAACTGGCTGAGGAAGTTAAGGATAACCCTAAATCTTTCTGGCATTATGCCACTCATAAATTTAGCAGCAAAAGCACAATCCCAGATATCCTGCGTGATAGTAAATCAGTTGCTGATCCTGAACTAAGTTGAAGTTTTAACCAATGTTTCTTTTCTGTTTTTTTTTTCCAACTCAAGTATTGTATATCCTACACCTCCATTATATGATGTATCACATAATATGGAACCAATTCTGATTACAGATACTTTGGTTCTAAAGGAACTCACATCCCTTAAATTGAATAAATTTTACTGGCCCAGACAACGTTACCTGCATATCCTAAATGAACGTTGTACAGTTTTCTGTCAACCTCTTTCCCTGCTGTTCAATTTATCATTCGATCTTTCTAGACTACCTCAGGACTGGAAAACTGCATATATCATTCCTATTTTTGAAAAAGGTAGAAAGGACCTTGCTGAAAATTATCAGCACATCAGCGTGACTTCAGCAGTTGTTAAGGTTCTTGAAAGAATAATCAATTCTGCAGTTGTTAAACACCTTGAAGCAAACAATGTTTTACACAGTTCACAACATGGCTTTTGTTCTGGAAGATCTGTTGATACCAATCTCCTTGAATCATACAATCACATCACCAAGTTGCTTAATATTGGGTTACCTGCTGACATGATTCTGCTTGACTTTTCTAAAGCTTTTGACAAAGTGTGTCACAATTGACTTGCAATTAAATTACATGCAGTAAAGCTTGAAGAGAAATCCCTGCTCTGGATCCTTGATTTTCTTTATTTGCTTAATCAATGTGTTCAGTTATTTGATGACTGGTAATTGTATTCTTCCTTCCTCAATGCATGTTCTGAGTGGAGTTCCTCAGGGAAGTGTCTTGGGTCCTACACTATTTAATATCTTCATCAATGATGCTCCTTCCATTATCAGCAGTAAATCAACTCTTTATGCAGATGACCTGAAGCTTCTTGGACCAGCTTTGTCCTGTGAAGATCATGCCCTGCTACAAAATAATCTTCTACTGCTGGGTCAGTGGGCTGAGGCCTGGCTTCTTGAATTCAATGTTGCCGAGTGCCATGTCATTCACTTTGGCAAACTGAATCCCTGCCACTCTTATTTTTTCTTAGGCCACCCACTCTCTTCTGTAAATAATGAGCAAGATCTTGGTGTCACTATTGACACTGAATTAAAATTCAGGTCTGCTGCTGGGGCTAGTTCAACCTTGGGACTGATTAAGTGTACTATTTTCTCTTGTTCCCCTAAAGTCATCAGTCTTCTTTATAAGGGACTTGTGCATCCTAAGCTTGAAGTTGGAATATCTCTTGCCTCTCTATATTTTAAAAAGACATAAAAGTTCTTAAAGATGTGCAGAGACATGCTACTAAAGTGATATCTGGCATGCAAGAGCTTTCTTACCTGTAAGACTATCAAAGCTGAACCTCCCTACACTTGTTTACAAGAGAAACAAGGGGATGCTATTTTAGCCTGTAAGTTATTGAGGGCTAATATTCTCCCAGCATTATTTCCTACTGTTGGTACAAATTCAAAAACTAGAGGTCATTACCTGAAACTTGTCAAGCAGTCTACAATTTCTAGAGTCTGTACTCAATTCTTCTCAACATGTATTGTCAACAATTGGAACAAACTATCTAATGAAACAGTTACTGCTGAATCCGTTGATGTTTTTAAACAAAGGTTAGATACTGAGTGGTCCTCCAGAGAGTGTAAACTGAATTGGGATGCTATCAAAGATTGAAAAGCACCTGGTCACCAGTGAACCTGCACACAACTAGTCATCATTCTAGAGCTCTACAAGGAGAAATCCTTAGATTGCTCATAGCTGCAATTTAAGGTAATAACTATTCCACAGGTAATTATGATGAATTCAGACAGTTTTTTTTTACATTCTATTGATATGGATCTTAAATTTCACCATTGTATAAGGGATGTGGACACATCATTTGATTGTATCTGTAACATAGTAGTAGAGGCTATAAAAAATTTATTCCAAGGTACTGCATTAGAGAGGGTGGTAAAAAAAACATGAGAATCTATCAAAATTTGTCCAGGATACAATATCCATAAAAATAAACTAGGGAGACATTATCTGTTGGCTAAGGAAATCTTGATGTGCTTATAAAAGAGCAAGAAATGTTGCAACTATCTATCTGCAATCACACACTGAGTCAGGAGAGTCATCTATCATTGATTCCCTGCAGAGTTGTCCAAAGAGATACTGGAAGCATGTAAATAGGAGAAATAATGATCAATTACCATCATCTACAATTTACAGTAATCCAGTCACTTGTAAATCCATTGATGATGACAGGAGAAAGGCAGCTATTTTTAATGAAACTTTTCCATTATCTTTTGTATATCCTGCTGCTCACGTGCAACCTAATTCCATGCTGGTAGCTCCTTTACTGCAACATGAGTTGGAGCTTGATGATTCAGGCATTGCACCTGAACATGTTGAAAACATTATACAAAATCTTTATGTTGATAAAACCCCTGATAATGATGGCGTTTCAAGAGTTGTCATGTGTGAATTGGCTTCTTGCCTGGCCACTCCTCTTACTTCTCTGTTTAAAACTTGTTTAGATTCTGGTAAATGCCCTGTTGCAAGAAAAAAGGCAGTGATAAAAACTCTTCATAAGGGTAGACAAAAATCAGATTTAAGTAATTATTGACTATTTCAAACACTTGAGTTTAACACATAGGTCATAGAATGTTATGGTTGGTAATGCCTTGTCTAGCCAGTGTAGTGTTTTCAGTGGAGTCCCTCAGGGAAGTTGCTTAGTTCTGACCAGTTCTGTTTTGTATATTTATAAATAATTTACAACAGGTAATTCAACATAGTAAAATCAAAAGGTGCAGATGATATAAAGCTTTACAAGGGTGTATCTTCTCCAGATGATGTGGCTCTTCTACAGGATAATTTAAATACATTGGTTAATTGGTGTTATTTAAATTCAATGACTAGTAATAAGGGAAAAAGTCATATGGTGAATTATCTAGTGAATGCAATAGCATACCAGTATTCTATTGGTGAAGTTGCAATATGTTCTGTTGATTCCATTAGGGACCTTGGTATTGTTTTGATATTCAATTGATATTTGATAAATACACATTACCTGTACCACATAAAGCTAACTACAGTTAGCTTTGTTTCAAACGAAGGTTTAAGCTGCAAAGCTTTACTAAGCTGTATAAAACAAAAACATGACCAATAGTTAAATATTACACATGTGTGTGGCATCCAACAAGAAAATCTGATTTACAGGTTGTTGAAAAGTACAAAAACAGGCATCAAAATTTGTTCCTTATTTGAAGTGCTTGCCTTATAAGCATAGCCTAAGATGTTTGCACCTACCATCTCTGCAATTCAAGAGGGATAGATTAGACTTAGTTAATGTATTTCAAATTATCACAGGTGTTGATAATTTGTATTTTAGTGATTTCTATCAATTTAGCCACTATTCACTCACACTGCAGAATTCATTAAAATTGCATCAGAAAAGGGTTCTGATACCTTTGAATATAAATGAAAAAAAAAATTAGAAAGAAAAGAACAATCATATTGAATCACATTAAAATTACATCCCAGTCCTTATGCCCCCATGCTTGGATGTAGCCCCAAGACTGTTTTGCGAAAAATGCTTGGTATTGGGCAGAACACGAGTGGGTAAAAAAATTGCCTAAGAGCTAAAAAAAATTTCTGACACCTCACTGGCTAAGCATGATAAAATAAATAACAAATATAAAAAACAAAGGTAATTGTAGGTAGTAAAACTAGATGAATGGTATGCAAATATTTTGTTCTGTCTTTGATCATGTAATCTAAGTATAAAAAAAAAGCTAAAAAATCAAGACAGAAGTCCTCAGGATGAAATAAATACATGACCAACTTTAAAAAAAACTGAGTGGCTATTCAAACATAGGAAATCATTTTATATAAAGCTTTTTGGAATGCTGTTTGCTTACAATGTATGGTATTATCTGGAATCATTTGTGAAATACAAGTTAAAAAAAAAGAAATTGTCATATGCAGGATTGCAATTAAGAAGCTCCTTATAAATGGGACTTAGGCAAATTTCCCTGGTATCTCTGTCAAAGGCAATTTTTTTTTGTATACAGGTGAATTTTTTCATTTGCTAGAATAACCCTTGTTTTTATACAAAAATGTCATGCTTAATAGATATCTAGATCTAGGAAGCTTATCTAGGTCCTATTTATAATGGCATTAATAATTCTGATTCTTTTATAATAATTCTTTTTTAACTAAACTCCTACTTGACAACGAAAATCTGACAATACCATACCTTGTAAGCAATTAGCATTTCAAAAAGCTTTACTTGTTAAAAATACTCTCATTCCAACTCAATGGCTCCTGCATTTGAATTATCATTCTTAAAGAATTAGGACCAAATAATACTTTAGCATAAAGAGCAGGGGGTTGAGGATGCAGCAGCCCCTATCATATACAAAATAATTACTGAGAACCCCTATCATGCTGCAAATTATAAAGTAAGAATTTGTTGTTTAATGTTATGCAAACCTATATACATATGGAACCCATTTGGGGAGGGGGCATATGCAAGCAAAACAACTATTATATTTCAAAAGAGCATAAAAGGGGATTAAATAGTATGGTTATCATTCCTCTGCATCACTAATGCAGTTGTGTAAATATTCAGCCTACTAGAAACACCATAGGCCCAGTAGCAATAAAAAAAGCACTTTTTTTTCAAATGAAGGTAGGAAGCAACAATAAAACTCAAAACAAACATAAATTATTCCATATATGAAGGGGTTACCCCCTCCTCAATACCTTGCACTTCATGCTTAAGTTTTATCACTTTTAAAAAAGCTTCCAATTCTAATTAAACAACCCTTGTGTTTCAGTTGTTCTTCAAAAATTGGGACAAACAGTCAAACTTAAACTTAAGCAGGAGGGCAACAGCTTCATATGCAGCATAATTTATGTTTGTTTTAAGTTTTAATGGTTCTCCATGCTTTCATCTGGAAAAAAAAATTCTGACTTTTTTTAAATAATGCTGGTAAATCTGACTCACCCCATGAGAAATTTTCTCCCCTCATGGGAAACTTCTGCAGAAAATTCCTCCCATATAAAATACACCTTCTCCATTAAACTCTTTCTGGACAATTCCATCCTTGCTGAAAACTCACCCCTCCATAGAATTTTTTGCAGATAAATCAGCCTGGAAAATACTCCTTAGCATACTTACATTGGAAAAATACTTTAATTTCTAATTGTTTTTCCAATCAATTCATAAATTTCCTCTTCTGTGGAAATTTTTTCCTGAAAATTCAAATTTGCTGAAAATTTGTCCTAGACAATTTTCCCAGAAAACCTCCATGTGCAAAATTGAGTTGGCAAAGAGAAAGTAAAATAAATAAAAATAATTTTATGTAGGAATTCTGTCAACTCCCCCCAGCAAATTTTCCTTCCCATAAAAACCTACACCAAGCATAAAATCCCCCCCCCCAAAAAAAAACTGTATATTTCCCAATAATAAATACTATATGCAAGCAATGGGCAAATTTCATAACTTACAGGCCTTTCCCACAAGTTGTGGGGGGGTCTTGTTACCCCTAAATTCCTAGTTATTGGATCTTTCAACTATGTTGAACAAAATGGCAACCTCAAAATTTTGATTAGACAGCTTTGGGGAAAAAGAGGCATAGGAGGGGGGGGGGGCTAGTTGCCTTCTAATTTTTTTGTCACTTAAAAAGGGCACTAGGATTTTTAATTTCTGCTTGAATCCAATATCTCCTGATCTTCTAAGACCATTGGTGCAATACAATCCCCCTGGGAAAGAAAAAACAGCAACAAACACATAAACATGTGCTTATGATCTATTTTTTGGCAAAAAAAAGCAAAATTCTGGATTCTTATATATAGGAGCTTGAAACTTCTATAGTATATTTCTCTGATATGCTGAATCTGATAGTGTGATTTTCATAAACATGTCTTGACTCTTTGGGGGTGTTTCCCTCTATTCTGAAAATAAGGCAAATCTTTTTAAGCTTGTAGCTTTTGGTTGGCAACACTAAATTTGATTAATCTGATATATTTGGAATCAGCATGATGAGCTGATTCTTTTGATGTATTTATTGATATCCACATCCCATTTTTAGGGTGTGTGTTACTATTAAGCCAAGTCAATCCTTACTTACAGTCAGGGGTGTCCTAAGACTCATTTCATTGGAGGGGCAATCTTTGTAAATTTTACCAAATTGCTACCTGATTTATGCCAAACTTTCTGCAGACATCAAGAATTTTGCTAAATTTCAGGGACAATTTTGCTAAAAATTTTGCCTTCAGTAAAATTTTACCAAATGCCAAAAGTGCTGGAGGGGCGGCATGCCCTCCCCCCCCCCTCAGGACGCCCCTGCTTACAGTTCATTACAACAAACTGTTTAAAAGAGCAGTAGCTTGACATAATTATCATGTTATTACTGGCATGTCAAAATTAATTTGCTTACCTAGAAAGCCAAGTTTTTTATCATTTATATTTCATAAGATTTAAATGATTGCAGAGTTTAGGAAAATTGCTTGACTGCTTAAAGTGGTCTGGAATAGTTGTTGGATTAGTCCTATCTGTTAACTTCAGAAAATGCAGGATAAAAACCTAGAAAATTGTGCATATATGATAAAAAAAAGATAGTAATAATAACAATTGGTGACACCTTCATGCATGGTGTCAATTGGGCAGAGGGGGAGGGTTATTTTCATTGACAAATGGTAAATTTTTTGTTGCTCATATTATTGACTTATGAATAAAGTATACATACCACTTGATGCCTTTTTATGCTCTTTCCAAATATAATAGTCACTTTTGCTGCAAATGAATTTTACCCCCCCCCCCAATATATACCAATTCAGGGTGTATATTTGCACATTTTTGGTAAAGTTTATTTCTGATATATATGAGAGGTAAGTTTAAGCTTTACCCTAATCCCCCCTTAATGGGCAAATAAAAGATAGTAATAATAACAATTGGTGACACCTTCATGCACAGTGTCAATTGGGGAGAGGGGTAGTTCCTTCACCTTATATTTTGGAATTTGGGGAGGGGTATTTGCATTGAAAAATGGCAAATTTTTTGTTGCTCACATTATTGACTTATGAATAAAGTAAACATACCACTTGATGCCTTTTTATGCTCTTTCCAAATATAATAGTCACTTTTGCTGCAAATGAATTTTAACCCCACCCCAATATATACCAATTCAGGGTGTATATTTGCACATTAGGGGGGAGGGGGGGGGGGGGGGGGAAATTTTTTTTTTGATATATATGAGAGGTAAGTTTAAGCTTTACTCTAATCCCCCCTTAATGGGCAAATATATACCCTGAATTGGTATATATAGGGGTGGGGGTAAAATTCATGTGTAACAAAATTGATTATTATTTGAAAAGAACATAAAAAAGGCATTGAGTGGTATGTTTACTTTACTGTATTTGTAAGTTAACAATATGAACAACAAAAAATTTATTGAAATATGCCCTTCTAATATGAAAACATTAGATATCAGTTTAATACTTCTACTCTCCATATGGAAATATTGAAAAATTAGAGAATCTGATTAAAACAATTAGCCCTGCTATATGCAATGCTCTAGCACTGCCTATGGTAAAGAGCCATATGCCTTTAATGCATTAGACTACTCTTTTTTTCTTATATACTAGACTCTTTATACAGATGGGATGGTTATGTGAAGTTTAAAGGGTGCTCATTCTATTGGATATTAGAAGTTCTAGCCTGCTTTTTCAGAGTTAAAAGTGATTAGAGGGTCACTAGCCCCATGTCCTTTTTCTCAATATATATCTAACCAAAATTCTGAGACATAAATTTTTTTCAAAACAGCCTAGTCAAAATGTCAAATTACTCTAGGCTATTTCTAGGGTTGATATGACCTCTACAGCCTCTAGGGTAAGTCATTTTGAACCAACTGACTAGGCTAGGCCTATTTTGAAATTGAGCTTAGGAGATTGGGCACTTAAAAAAATTCAAAGAGTGGGGAGGAATGATTGTCCTCTTATCACTAGGCCTATTCAACATATGCTGGAGGTTTCAGCAGAATAGGCTATTGCTGATATTCCCTTTTGACATTTAGCAAACACATAGGCCTAGTGTTTTTTTTTATTGTGTTTGGTATCCCACTTAACATTTCCTTAAGGTTTCACCATAGCACCCTAAGTCTTTTTGGAGACCCATGATCAAACATGCCCTTTTTTCCAAATAAAAACCTCTGGCTAGCCGGTAGCCCTAAGCTTTGTGGTAAAGTTCTACAAAGTCATATTATTGAGTTAGGACAAAAGTGAATACACCATTCAATGCCTTTTTTTTATGCTGATTACAAATATAATAATCATTTCTATCGGAAATGAATTTCAGCCCCCCCCTATATATGCCAATTCAGGGTTAGGTTAGGTATAGCCTATATAGGGGGGGGGTCAATATATACCAAATCATATTATTGAGTTTCAAATAAAGTGAATACACTATTTGATGCCTTTTTTTTATGCTGATTACAAATATAATAAGCATTTCTATCAGAAATGAATTTCAGCCCCCCCCCTATATAGGCTATACCTAACCTAACCCT